>JAMKCH010054866.1:0-10013 GCA_023653785.1 Ophioderma brevispina | reverse complement strand
TGGGAAATAGGCTAAAGGTCCTTTTTATTAAAGAAAGGTCACCCGTGGCAATACCCAGATTGTTTGTGGTAAAATATTTTTTTAAAATGTTTAAGGATCTGAATCCAAATATGAAGCTTTTGGCACTTTCGCATCTTTGTAGTTTATGGAAGGGGGGGTTACAACATTCCTGTAGGACTCTATGGGGGACGGGGACATTATAACCCTCCCTAAGAAAGGGGAACCAACCCTATGCAAAATAAAAAGCATCTTTTGCCTCCGTATCATTAATATGTTTTTTAATATTTTTTACAAAGAAGAAATCTTGGTATTGCAAACGTTGACATTTCTTGAATAAACAATGACCTTTAGTCTATTTTCCCAAATATCTTGGAAAAGGAAGCACCACACACACTGTGACCCAATTGACTTTTTTACTCTGGAACCTAAGGAATAATTGAGATATATTTCATTAGATTAGAGCAGTTCAAAATAGTGACCCCATAAAAACTTTACCCCTCTCCTGGGGCTACACCGGCAAACAAGGGGTCTCCGGCAGACTTTATATTTTCAAAAGGTAGTATTTTTCTCTGAATTTTCCGTATCAGTATTGGTATCTCGTTCGTTAACCAAACCTCTGGGTGACGGTCTAAGAAGGGTTATGGTGATGTGAACTTGGTGGGTGGCTCGGACTGCCATGCCCTCATCGATTAGATTAGGGCGTGGCATGGGGCATATGTAATAGTATTTGCAGCGATGAGATTTAAAACTTTGTAAACCCCCCGCCAGGGGATGGGGATTGTACGGTTCGAGACGCGACGGTATTTTTGCTTCTGCTGTAGAGACAAGATGATGTGACTACTTAGAGTACGTGTAGTGCTAAATCAGGGTGGCTTCAGGGGATGGCACCAAGAAATCAAATTCAGATTTGTAAACAGGGTTTTAAGCAATACATTGAATTAATTTTGTTACTACATGAGTTAATCATGACAATTTTTTCCCTCCTAAGCTGCCACCACCGGTCTATTAATTTTTGTAAGCGAGGGTGAAATGCCGTGATGCTCTAGTTTACCTTTGACTGGTTTGATGTTTTAGGCCAGAAAGACACATAGGGATCACTTTTTGCACGTAGGTCTGTTGTCTGTGTGATGTCTGTGGTTGTGAAAATCTTGCATGTAATAGCCACATACTGTGGATTTAAACCAAAATTTGGGTCACAGTGCAACATGACTCCCCCATTGGGGATTGATGCGGTCAAGGTCACATACAAGGTCACAGGTTCATGTGAGGTCAAAGTTTGTTATAAAATAGCCTGAAAATGTAAAAATTAACCTCATTGAAAAGTTGAAGTTCAATTGGAACCAAACTGTGTTATGGTGCCGGGCAAGGTTCAACATGGGATCCATCATGTGTTGTGAGTCAAAGGTCACATACAAACGTCAAAGTTCATGTGGGTCAAGTTGTAAGATAGGCTGAAAATGTCAAATGGACACTCATTTGAAAGTGAAAAGTGCAATTGGAACCAGGCTTGGTTTGGGAGTTACATGCAATCCTGTATTGTTTCTGAAGGTCAAAGGTCACATTCAGGTCCAACGGTCGTGTGAGGCCTATCCGTCACAAACGCGACGACAGGCGACACTTTAAGGCAATATGAGGACTGCTCGATGTCTTTTAAGCTTAACTCCATATCGTTGGGTTGTAGATAGTACAAACTATACCTGTTTGGAATCCTGTGGTTGGACAAGGAGTGGCATACTTTCAACATGAACCGGCTCATTTTAAAATTTGACCCTGTGTAAGCGGATAATTTCCCCTACCTGGTTAGAGCTACCTCCAGAAAGCTTCATGCATTTTTGGTAGAGGATGGTTGTATGAGGCTGAATAATAATTGTTTTCATTTCAGACTATAGGTATCCTAACATTCCTAAAAAGGGAAGGACCAAAAGCACCTTAATAAGGACACAATCATATATTTGTCATTACTGTCCGTACGACACTTACTACAACGCAAATTGATAGGGATTCATATCTTTGCATATTGCTGTTTTATTAATTTTCTACCAATTATTTCATTATGAGAAATACTTTAATGACAGACTAATTCCTTCACTTTTAAGCCGATACTGCAATTTCCCCAATATTTTCACTCGTTCGGGTGGATCACTGATAGTGATCTTCAAATAACTATTGATCTAAGCAGTATGGATGTCCATTTCACACCATAGATGTCACTTAAATATGTGGTGGATGCGTTCAGAGAGGGTCATATCGCGCATGGGCAAAGGTCTCAAAATGCGATCAAAAAATGGGAAACGTGCTAAAACCCTTGTCAATTGTGGTAGGGATGATGAAACTTCAGGGGTGTGGTAGAAGATTCAGGGCCCAAAAATTTTTGCAGGTATTTTCTAAAAGAGGTCATGTGGGGTCATGTCAAGGTCAACTCACTAAAAAACTAATGTGGTAGGATGATGAAAACTGGTGGGGTGAGGTCAACTTCAGTTACGAAAATTTCTAAGGTCATTTTCAAGGTATGGCAGGGTCATCCAGGGTCAAACTTACACATGGTTGTCTTGCATGGAACCTGGTGGGTGTAGTCATATGTGATGTTAATATTTTCCAATGTAATCTGGGTCACAAAGTCAAATCACTGCAAATAGTGATGGTCATGAAACTAGGTGTGGTCAACATCAGTGCTGGATATTTTGATGAACGTATGTCATTGGACACCAAAATTTTTCTAGGTCATTTAAGGTACCAAGGTTGTGTCACCAAGGTCAGTGGATTGTATGAACCCGGTGTTGTAGTCAATGTTTGATACCAAAAATGTTAAAGGTCACGTGGAGGTCGCATCCAAGGTCAAATCAAGGCTAAACACTACCAATAGTTGTATGGTCATGAAACTTATGGGTGTGGTTAACATTCAGAATGAAGGTCATTCAGGTCATGTGGGTCACCCCAAGGTCAAATAACTACAAATGGTTGTATGGCAATGAAATGGTGCCAATTACTGTGTGACTACACCAACCAACAGCTATTTGCAGGAGCCTCAGTGGGTCAAGAACCACTTATTTCCATCACAATCTTCCCTGTGATCTTAAATTTATGTAACTTAGCTCCTTTTACTATCGTGAGGTGCGGGGGACCCCTGGGGGACCTTTGTGGTTTCGAGAACAGCCTTGTTAAAAATTGCAAACTGAACTTGAGATACAAACTCTACACATAGGGTAAGTGCAGATAATACTGGACCCTTAAGCTCATTTGCATAATTTGCATAAATATTAATACAGTTTACACATTGATTCATTCTATTCCACACCCCTAAGCCTTTATTTGCATGAAAGATCAAGGTCACTTGTAGTCATCGGCATTGGAAGCATAACTTTGGGATGTACCGCTGTGGTGGGGTGCCTGTCTATTTCCCTTCCGGGGCGAACGTTCTTAATTGTCCCCGCCAATTTCCGCCAAACGAGTTCAGAATGGGGGCTATGAAATGAGCAACGTCCCTTCGTCCGTCTGTCCTTGATAAAACCTACTCTGGAGTTCCGTAAGGGCGACAATGATGTAACTTGGTGGAAAGAAGTGGATTGATGAGTTCTCAACCTGATTAGATTTTGGGCATAAAATATGCTAATTAAGTATCTAATTTGCATAATTTAACAAAATTTTGCCGTAAGGCTTGTATATCCGGAGTCCTGATCATGATGATGTAACTTGGTGGAAGGAAGCAGTTTGAAGATTTCTCAACCTGATTACATTTTGGGCGTATTTTGGGCAAATTATATGCAAATGAGCTAACGGTGTGGATGGGCAGGGTGTCAAGGAGGGGGATGGATGGGGTGTCGGGAGTGGGAAGGGTGGGGTTCATATTGTAGACTTTATACATTGTATTTTGCATTTTATAGCATGTTAGTGATCGTGACATTTGGTGGGGACATATTTTACACATCTCGAAAATACGAGTTCGCCTTGTTTAGGTAACTTTAATCACACATGTTAAGCCATTGGGATATTAAAACATCGCAATTCACAGCCCGTGTTTCCTGACTGCTTATAAATTTGTGTAGAAGAAAATTAGGCCTGCGCCTGCACCCATATATTTCAAAAATCATAAAATGTTAATGCTCTTAATGGGTGGTGGGTGCGGGGACGCAAAGCGCGGAACCCTTGCAATGTTCACTTTCCAAAAGACATTTTCTCATACAAATTTATTAGAAGCAATGTGAAATTTTGTAAGTGCTTCACTTTATGCTTATAACAAAATATAGGTATAATTAATGGACTTTTAAAAAGTAAAACATATATTGTAGTTTATTGGAAATAAATATATTGTAATTTATTGGAAATTCAAATATTGTGACGTGGGGTTGGTGTGGGAGGAAGTATCTCTCTCCCGTATGAACCGTAGAACCCTTAACTTGCAATGTTCATAACATATTTATTTCTATCCACAATCATACATCGGTGTAAACATATTACATACATGATAAATAATGTAATTGAATACATGAAATATAATGTGGAAGAGTAATTTCCATTAGTTTATCATTTGAAATGAGTGACTTTTTATATAGCCTATAACTAGAATTTTGCGGTTCTCGGCTTTCGCGCCCACTATATTCAAAGAATATAGCTGTGGGCCGATCCATGACCTTTGACCTCAGCACGTGACCTTTGACCTCATCAACATATGAAGGGTCCCATGGTACACCTATGACAGAAGTTTGGTTCCAATTGAACTTCAACTTTTCAATTGAGGTGAATTTAAAGCAATTTTTGCACATTTTTTTTAAGAGCGCCCCCAATTTTTTCACAAAATTTGAGATTTTTACACGGTTGCATTGGTAACTGGCTAGTAAACTATACCTGTGAATGGTTAAGCTCTACAATGTCTGTCGCAAACAAAGGAATTTTGTAACTAGATTAATTAATATCGGGATCCCCGATAATAATTCAACGGCTGTTGGAAACGGCCTTCCAGTATGCAATACCGGGGGGGGGGGGGGTTCTTGGGTTTTGGTCGGGTACCCATGCTCGTTCCAAAAAAAGAGGGACTAGCTGCAAATGCGGGACTACCGCTAGGGGTATCAAATTCACAATCAAGTTCTAGTCCTGCTAGGGGTATCAAATTCAGGTGAGATTGTGACTGGCTCATTGAAAAACATGGGAAAATTAACTTTAACATGTCAGTAAAATAACCCTGCAGTGTGTAAATTTTCTTACAGTAGTACAAGTGTTATTTTTGTCATATATTGGTTCTTTAAAAGGTATATTTTTTATTCACGAATTGAAAGCAGGTCTCGCTAGGGGTATAATTTTACTGCAAATTGGTCCCGTTAGGGGTATATTTTCACTGAAAACGGGTATATTTTAACTGAATACTGGTCCCGTTAGGGGTATATTTTCACTGAAAATTGGTCCCGTTAGGGGTCACTTTCAGAACCCCTGGAACGAGCATGGGTACCCAACAAACCTTTGAGAACACCCCCGGGATGCAATAGCAGGGAAATAGCGCCATGTACGTATCTACGCTCATCTATTAGTTGTTTTATTGGTTCAGGCAAGTCAAGTTAGAGGTCATTTTCTTGAGGTGGCACTATTTCATCATGGACGGACATAAACTTAGCATTTCCAGCTCTGCCGTTAAGTACAATCTAGGATCCCAATTCTAATTACAAAAAATCGCTCATTTTATGATAAATACGCATTTTTGAGCATTCTCGTTCGCAGGTGTAGTTTTCTAGACAATTACCAACATAGCTGTGCAAAAATATCAAATTTTGAAAATTGGGGGCACTCTTAAAAAAATGTGCTAATATTGCTTTAACACTTTAGTGACACACACATACATCCACATACACACATACATCCACACATACATCCACACATACACACGCACAACGGATTGCTAAGTGGTCCTGCCAGCTATAGCTGGCGGCCCACAATTAAGTTTAAAAGAATGAAGATTTTTTGAGTGTTTGACATTGGGTGGAATGTTGTTCCATTGTTTAACCTCAAGATAAGATATAGATTTACCACTGATAGTCAGGTGGAAGTCTAGGCACACAGCCTGAAGGATGGAAATGGAGTACAGACTTTTCTATTGATAGATTTCAGTTCATTAGGACCTAAGCCAATAATTTTTGGAGGGTGTGCAAAATTTGTTACAGTGCCATTTTTGAAAATCCAATATGGCTGCTACCATGTTCAAAATCACTAAAAATCCCATAAGTATTTCCGATAGAGACAAATATCTCTCGGTACTCCGGTGTTTTAAGCACGAGAAAGTGTTGGTAATGTAATTTTATCATTACATTGTCGCAAAAATCCAATATGGCTGCTCAAAAGTCAAATATGCTCTCGGAATCATTAAAATGATCTTAAATCCTCCATTATACCTATTTACGCTATTTGAATACATACTGAACACCTAAAACGTGTTCTGCAGGTGTTCAAAATCTGTTACAATTGATCACACTCTGCAAGTGTTACTTTAACACATCTAGAATGCATTTCCAACGCATCAGGACACGTCAAGTGTTCTGCACATTTTGCAGTTTAGAGGCTTGATTCCAGTGTCTATATGCATGCTTTATGCTTTACACTTATGAGATACATGTATTTGATCACTAGAAACCCTTAACTGGCATTTCTCTGTAATGGACATTTTCAAAATTCAAGATGGCAGCCAATACAGCCGCCTTTAAAAATAGTAAAACCTACATTATATGTGTATTATATGTAGTTACATTAACTAATTATTATTACGAAGGTGTAAATTAAGGTATGGGATAAGTATTTGACCATTTGACATTCTTATCTGGAATTTCTGTTTCTTTAATATGCAAAAATGTTAAGATGGTGGGCCAATGTGGCTGCCTTTTTACCTTCTTTAAAACCTATAAATTACGATACATCTGTATTGTATTTAGTTAATACACCCAAAATGAGTATTAAAGTTTAAATTAAAGTGTGAGATGTATATCTTTGAACATGTAATATAACTCGTATCTGGTCATATTTGTTGCCACTGCTTAAAATAATTCAAAATACGGCCATATATTATGAATATATGACAATTTTGTAGGTTTTTCAGATCTTTAAAGGCAGTCCATATTGACTGCCATCTTGATCGGTAGCTTGTTAACAACTTGAATGTCAGATATGAGTTCCTACGGGGGTATAGAGCGCAGAATCATGCCTCTATTACAAATACTTGATGAGTTATGGTCAATTGGATGATTTTCAGGGGCATATTGGGTTTTAGGGGTGGCCATATGGATTTGATGGTATGTTGTGACAAATCACGTCAATACCCATCCAAAAGTTCCTGGTGCTTTAAAACCTTGATCTATTGCAATAAATTATATTGCGCATTTGAATTCGAGAGCGATAGCGGCCATATTGGATTTCTAGAAAATGCACTGCAATCGAAATTGTGCACACCCTCCAGAATTATGAGCTTAGGTCATCATTGCAAACTCGATCAATAGAAAAAGTCTGTACTCCATTTCCACCCTGTGCCCACAATTCCTCCTGACTATGAATTCAAGTTTACTATTATGTATTTGGAAACTGAAGCATGTGTATAGTTATTTTTTAATGGGTTTTTGATGAGTTATAGAGTTCATCAATGAATTATGTATTTAGGGTTATGTTCAGGGCCGTAGCTGGGTGGTGGGGTGCGATGTACCCACCCAAATCTCCAAAATTCCAAAAGGTCCACAAAAGGGATTGTGCGCAAAGCGCTCGAGCTAGGACAAAATAGGGGTTTTAGGACTTTTTTGGTCAAGAAAGGCAATTATTTTGGGGCAAAAAGTTAACTTTTTGCCAATTTACAACCCCCTCTAATTGTGAAAAGGGTCCCACATTTTGGGAAAACGGTCCCCTTTGGAAAAATCCGCACCCCCCCCCCCCGAAAAAATCCTGGCTACTGGCCTGGTTATGTTGTAGTGAATTATGCGATGGAATTTGACAATTTAGTTTTTTATAATATTTTTGTTCACCTCAAATACTTTGTGAGTTGTGGCATTCTTTGATGAGTTATGGTTGGTGTTTATATGATTCATGTTTTTTAATATTTTTGGTGGAGTTGTGAATGGTTATGGATGAGTTCCCATCATGATTTAGTTGCTTTTCTAAGGTTTTAATAATTATGTGAGTTCATTGATGAGTTATGGTTTAAGAGTTACTTTTGGCGAGTTATGGAATTCATGACAGATTTTAGAGTTTATTTTGGTAAGTTATGGATGGAGTTCATTGACAAGAACTACATGGTTTTGCATTTGTCCGTATGTCCATCCGTCAGTGAGAAAATTGTTCAACACCTTGGATGCAAAACTGGTACAAATTGATGGGGTGGGGGGGGGGGGGGGGGGGGGGGTCTCTTTTTTTTGATTTTTTTTAACTCTTTTTTTGTTTTGTTTTTTTTCTCGGGACTTGTTGGTTTACTTCGTCTTGTTCCCGCTGTTCCCTGTGTTTGTTTTGTTTTGTGTAACTTTCAGGGTTCTCACTTAGCCGATCATGAACTTCGGCGGGGACATATTTACGAATAGATTTTCACGTACATAACAAGTTATGGCTTGTTTTCCACAACACATTTTCTCATGTAAATTTGAATTAGCAAATGGTATCACTTTATAATGATTATAGGAACGACCAACCGTTTTAAAAAAAGTAATCTTCCTTTGATGATTAAAGTTTTATTTTGAAGAAACCATAATTCAATTGAGCATGGAGAGTTTTTACTTCAATGGATTGATAGTACATGAGCATAGGGGCACCATACTTTCTTAGAGTATTTGCTTCCAACCGGGGATATCAATTATAAGTGGGTTGGATCCAGTGAGAAGCGCTATTCTTACAAGAGATGTTGCTTAAGCCCGGCAACAGCTCTTGGTGACTAATAGTTAACACTTCGCTCCAAGTTTGCTTCCGCACAACATTGACTTTTTTTATTGAAATGTCCGGTGTTTCGCGGTATAGACTTATAGACTTCTGCAAAAAGCAGCATCATCAGCCTTTTATTTCAAGAATGAAATGATGTGACGGCTTAATCAATTGCTTATAATGGACTTGTGCAATTTTACTCTCAGGGGCACATTGATGAGTGGGCATCACAGTTTTATTCTTCATTGGATGATGGAGCACCATTGCTTGCTGTACTCTAGGTTTCTGCCAATTTTTGCTCTATATGGGGCATTTAGGTCATTACCTTAACGGACAACCAGATGGAGGGTGCCATTAGTGTATGCAGAACTTCTGCAAAATTGCTTCTTGAAGCGACAGTCAGTGCACACTACTTCGGCAGTATTGTTTAGGAAACTTTTGTTTTCAAAGGGCAGCATCAGTTAATGCCTCATTGGATGAACGGCATTGCCCCTAACTCTGCAAATTTGCTCTATTATTGGGCGACACAGTTCATTACTAACTTTTAATTGAATAAACAGAATAAGCAGAATATGTATGGTTTTACTTCATGACAGAAAACCTTTGACGAGCACATGTGGGCGGATCTTAGAGCACATGCAACTTGCTATGATGCAAGCTAAAGTGGCTCTAGACAACATTAGTCCATCCCGAAGGACCCTCGTCCCTCCCTGATGTCCATCCCCCCCCTTTGACTTAGCCAACGAGCGCAAAGCGCGAGGGTCCTTCCGCATTGGAGAAATCTTGCGTTGAAAACCTACCGCAAATGTCAATCAACTGCTCAACATTGACAGATCAAATTTAGCCAATAAGATTCGACTTGGCAACCGGGATGACAACAGCTGGACGACAGACGAACACATACCCCTCTTTTGGACTTTCGGTTAGTACCTTTGGTAACGATCACATACTAGTTGTTATTAGTTATACCAACCGATCGATATGTCGCCTCTATATGCGGGTATCTTGTTACGTTTCGCATTCAGGTCAGTTCGCCTCTGAATGCACCCGTTACACACGCTTTTTTTAATTTATTTTGCTTTTGTATGACTATGCAAAATTTGCAACTGGAGAATAAATGTCAAGCATCATTCTTTTATTTGTTTATG
>JAMKCH010054865.1:0-10240 GCA_023653785.1 Ophioderma brevispina | reverse complement strand
AAGATTAACCCTCAATAGATGTTCTTACCTTGTGTTTGGCTACAAAAGATGTCTTAAAACGAAGAACCACAAGTCCATAGATATAAATTTTCATATTTCAATTAAAACAAGCTGAATTTTGTATTGGCTCCTATACAAATTAAAATGTCAGCAATTTTTTTTGTACCAAAGAAACATTCTCTTCTCAGCTTAACCTTTTCAGAATGAGATATTTTTGATGGAAGGCTTTACATCAGGGCATAAATCATTAACTTTCAAATTCTTAGGGACCCCTGATATGTGAATCTCTCGTTGCACCTTTAAATACGCACTATAAATCCTTCAGCAGAAAGCCTCACTGACTTCGATCTCAATATCTTGTTAGTTTGTATCTTAGAATTATTTTTGTTTTGGTAGAAGATACAAAAATATTCTTTTCTAGTACTATTCATTCTAATATATCGATGAAGATCCATACACTTATGCCAAGCTTTGCTCTATTGGCTATCCATACACATTTTTTCTTCATATCTATGTAATTATCTGAATGGACAACAAATCTGAATCTTATTTTAACAGGGATGTACCACTAACTAGTGAACAGCTTCAGTTTTTCTTGGTGAAGATAGTGCGACTCTTGAAGAATATACGGCGACTACAGGAACTGCCCCCTGTGGTTTATCAGCTACTAGCCTTGTCAGTTAAGGTAGGCTGGGAAAATTGACTGCAATGAAATTTTTGGAATCTATTAAAACTGAAGGTGGTGTAATTGCGGATCTATTTTGGGGGAAATTTAAGGCCACCTAGTGAAATAAATGGGGATGTAGTATCCTATTACATATTTCACTTCAAAGTCATTACATTATCACATTAAAACTGATAATCCACAGAATGGCTATTCTTTATGGAGTGTCCAGATAGCTTGGTGGGGTGTAGGTTCGTGCAGGGCGGTCTTCTGGCATTTACAACAACACCACTGTGGTCCTAGGTTTGAAACTCTGTCTATTTGGTTTCCAGGCCATACTTGGCCTCGCAGGTTTTCTCCTGCTTCTAAACATTGCCTCTGTAATATTTATATATGATCCAAAAGCAATGATGTAATGTGAAATTTGAAATAAAATACCTCCTCCTGCAGATCACCTTGGTATCTTGACTTTGCATCAAACTTCTGCATGTATGTGGCACCATGCACCACCACAGCAGCACAAATTGCCACATCAGGCAGAACTTGCCACGCAAAGGCAACAACTTGCACATGCAGCACAGCACCACAGCATGCACACACTTCACACAGCAATCACAACACACCAAGCAGACACAACACACCACACAGTAGGCACAAACACGCCACAGCAAGCACAACACGCCAAGGCAGGCACAGTGCGCCACAGTAGGCACAAACATCACACAACAGAGCAGGAAACAACACGCCACATTAGGCACAACGCACCACAGTAGGCACAACACGCAAAGCAGAACAACACGGCCAAGAGCAGGCACAAAACACACCAAAGCAGGCACAACAACGCCACAGTAGGCACAAAATGCCACAGCAGACAACACACCGCAGTTAGGCACAACACCCACAGTAGGCCACAAACCATGCCAAAGAGACAAACTCGGCAAAGCAGGCACAAAAACGCCACAGCAGGCACAACACGCCAAAGCAGACAACAAACGCAAAAGGGCCAGGCACAAAAGCCAAAACAGGCACCAACACGCCACAGTGGCCACAACACGGCCAAAGCAGGCACAACACGCCAAAGCAGGAAACAACACGCCACTGCAGGCACAACACGCCACAGCAGGCACAACACACCACAGCAGGCACAAACATAACCACAGTAGGCACAACACGCCCAGCAGGTAACAACAAGCCACAGCAGGAACAACACGCCAAAGCAGGCACAACACGCCAAAGCAGGACCACGCGGCACGGCACAACGGCCAAGTAGGCACAACCCAACAAAGCAGGACACAACACGACAAACAGTAGGCACGACACTGCCACAGGACACAACCGCCACATTAGGCACAACGCACCACAGTAGGCACAACACGCCACAGTAGGCACACGCCCAAGCAGATACAAAACGACAGACAGGCACAACACACCAAAGGATGCACCTGCAAGCAACACAACCACAGCAGGCCACACATGCCACAAGCAGGCACAACACGCCAAAGCAGACACAACACGCCACATTAGGCACCCCCAATACCCCAAAGCAGCACAAACGCCACAGTAGGAACAAACACGCAAAGAAGACACCAAACGCCAAAGCCAGACACAACACGCCAAAGCAGACAAAACACGCCACAGCGGCACAACACGCCACAACGGCACAAACACGCCACAAGCAGGCACAACACGCCACAGGCAGGCACAACACGCCACACGTAGGACACAATACGCCAAGCAGGCCACAACATGCCAAAGCAGGCACAACACGCACAGCAGGCACAACAAGCCACAGCAGGCAACCCACGCCCAGTAGGCACAAATTGAACACACCACAGTAGGCACAACAACGCCACAGCAGGCACAACACGCCACAGCAGAAACACGCAACAGTAGGGCACAACCACACCAAAGCAGGACACAAACACGCCACAGTAGGCACAACATGCCAAAGCAGACACAAAACGCCACAGCAAGCACAACACGCCACGCCGGCACAACACGCCAAAGCAGACAACAACACGCCAAAGCACACAACACGCCACAGCAAGCACAACAAACACAGCAGGCAACAAGAGCCACAGCAGGCACATCACGCCACAGCAGGCACAAGACGCACAGACAGGCACAACACGCCACAGCAGGCACACACGCCACAGCAGGCACAAACCAAGCCACAGCAGGCATACACAAACATAGCTCACAGCAGGCCCCCCCCCCCCCCCCCCCAACACGCCACAGCAGGCCACAACACGCCAAAGCAGGCACAACACGCCCACAGCCGGGCTCAACGGGCCATAGCAGGCCACAAACACAGCCACAGTAGGACACAATAAGCTACAGCAGGCAAACAGACTACAGCAGGCACAACGCGCCACAGCAGGCCACAACGCGCACAGGCAGGCACAACGACGCCACAGCGGGCACAAACGCGCCACAGCGGGCCAACGCGCCACAGCGGTCACATCACGCCACAGCAGCACAACACGCCACAGTAAGGCACAACACGCCAACAGCAGGCACAAATGGGCCACAGAGGCACATGGGCCAATTATGCACAACACGCTACCAGAAGGCACCGCGCCACAAGCCGGGCATAAATGCCACAGCAGGCACAACACGCCACAGCAGACCCCCCCCCAACACGCCAAAGCAGCACAACACGCCAAACAGGCCACAACACTCCAAAGCAGGTACAACACGCCACAGTTAAGCAAAACCGGGCACAGGCAGGCACAACACGAAACAGAGGCACAACGCGCCACAGTGGCCACAGCAGGCACAACGCGCTCACAGCGGCCACAGGGGCAAAAACGTCCAACAACAGGCACAAGCGCCACAGCGGGCACAACGGGGCATAGCAGACCAAACGGGCCACAGCAGGCGCAACACGCCACAGCAGGCATAACATGCCACATTGGCATTTGTAGTCATGACCCTTGCCTTCTGGAAGTCAGGTTTCGTAATGCATATCTATTCCATGACACCATGTCCCATAACCTTGTCATTTTAGTGCTAGAGGTGCCAACATGTTTTTCATTTATTGCCTGTAGTATAGAGCCTGTGACCTTTGAGCCTGGGGTTAGATTGTCAGAAGGCACATCAGGGGCCAAAGGGCTCTCAGTATTTCAAGTAGTTTCCCTGAGGCCTGCCAGGGCTTTAAAACAGCAAATTTCCCATGAACCCATCAAAATTTCACTCTAAAAATAGCAAAAATTCCCCATTTTTAAAAAAAATTTTATTCTTTTATTAAAAGGAAATAATTTCCATCCAAATAGCAAACTTTCCTGTGAATGTAGTTCCCAAAGTTCCCCACCTTTAATAGGCATGGAGGCTTCTATAGTTTCTGAGAAATCATGGGACATTTATAGCAACCATCTTATTGATGGAGAAAATTAAGCAATTGGAATAAGTTCGCAGCACAGGGAAAATATCTATGCACCGTAAATGTGTATGGTTAGGAAAATGATGATGATAAAGTTAGGATGGAATATGGTGGACTGAATTCTGTTTTTTTTTGGTGTTGATTTTTTTTATTTTTTGTTTTTTTTTTTAATTGGTTATATTTCAGGTTAATTTCTTGTTTCAGGAATTTCGAAAGATTTGAGAGTTGTATATTGATTTTTCTCTCTTCCCGGGTACACAGAAAACTGGTATTGGAAGGTATTATGAACCACATGAATGAACAGGACAATTGTGCAAACAGCAGCAGCAGATCACCCCCCCCCCCCCCCCCTGGATGGGTAATAGGCCTCAACGGTGGATGACTTTTAACAGTCTCTTTCACAGTCCAATCCTGAGACTACATTTCATGCGAGATTGTAATAATAATAGTAATACTAGGCTCTGTAACTAGAATTTTGGGGGTAAATATGTGGATTAAAAATTTAATGGAAATGGCTGCCGAGCCCAACATTTTTCTTTCAAAATCGTGTGATGCTCAAAGAAACTGCAGAAGTATTATTGAAATTTCTGTAATTTTCATGTATCGATAGGTACACAAAATTTATGTTAAGAAGATGGATTGCTGTAACTGCTAAAGTGGTTTATGAATTGAATCTTTTAAAGGTTTGTCACAAATAGGAATAGATATTGGTCGCACACCAGTTAGAAGTCATCATTTTTGGATTTTATCGTTACAAAGTGCTGCCACCTACAGATTATGGTGGATCCCAGTTGGATATGATTCTAATCATGAGAAAATTTGCTATTAGAAAACCAAAAGGATGTTAACAAATAGTCTTTGTCAAAGACGAATAGTAATTTATCCCCAACCGCATTTTTTCTCTTCGTTGTTTTGGAGCGCGCCAAAGGCGCGCCGAAGGGTGGGTCCGAGGCGGAGCGAGGCGTCTTTTCGCAAATTGGTATTTCCCCGTGGCAAGCATAATGTGTCAAAGTATGTCGCATTGTAAGCACTGCCCAATTTCATCGATGAACAACGTTTTTTCTTTTTTTTTTTAAGATATTGTCAATATCGATGATGATGCCCACTCAAATAATTACCAGATCGATTTTTGCACGGCCTAATTAGCATAAGATCCAAAAACAAAGAGTTCACCAAACAAAGTCTTGCAAGCTGCGAGTTGCGAGTGAGTCCGTACTGGTATGTGAGACTGGCAGATAGGCTGTTGTAAGCCCAGCTCTTGCAGAAATAAAAAGTCCCCAGTAAAAGTCATGGCGGCCGTCGCTTTAATCAGGAAATGTATTTTTGTGTCACATTACACTATCATCTTCAAAGAAGTACTTACGTGTCGACAGAGAGACAGGCCGGAGAAGCCTGACAAGAGGGTAAAACCTGAAACAGTAAATTGGAACCTTTTCTCTGGATTGCGGAGTAGAACCCCGGGGGGGGCGGGGGGTGACTCTCGGTTCAAACATGCGACTCGCATATGGAAGTGGCCACCTCTATGTCTGCGATGGTTGTATAATTACGATTGAAGGTGTGAAAAGGCAATTCAAAGGAAAAGTTGTTGGCTGGCCAAATATGGAACTTCAGCTACTGGGAGTGGGAATGGTACAACACAGTTCACCCCAAGCAATTAGATCATTGACGTACCATACTATGCCCCGAGGCAAAAGTTTTGATGGCCAAATATGGAACTTCAGCTACTGGGAGTGGGAATGGTACAACAGTCACCCCAAGCAATAGCTCATGAGGTACCATAATATGCTCCGAGGCGTAAGCCGAGGGCACAGTATGGTTCCGAGATCACCGATGGGCCTATAGTTTCTGACCATGCTCCAAATAAAAAGCAGTCAATATTTGTTTTATATACCGAATATATAGATTTGTGTCATCGATTGGTTAAAAGAACATTCAAAGTCAGATGCTAACCATAGGCCTATATATCATGTGTAGGCCATGGCGTGCATGCATGTTTAACAATTTTGTGTAAATTAGGGGGCCAAAACTTTGAAGAATTAGCAATCAGCCTTTCTTGTGTTGAGGGAAGTGATGTTGGAGCCAACGCGGATCGCCGTAATCGACTTCTTGCTATTTTTTTGTCGGGCAAGATGCGTACAATTTTCCATGCATTTCATTTAGACTCCGAACTCGGTAACTTTACCACGGCCTGGAAGATGGCCGTCATCTGGGTTCAAATTATAATCCTCGAATATCTCACGGTGTACTTTACCTGCCGTTTGGCATCAGCCCTCTGAGCTGCATCTCTGATTCCTTCAGATCTTCATCCACAAGCTCAAAGCTGAAACTATGCTGCGAGTCAGCCATTTCCTTGCTCGTAAACCCAAAATGCGATGGTATGCTATATATTCATCTCTTACACAGCTTCAATATGTACACTCATAAAAAGGATGAATAGTTTGTACGGCAGTCTTTAACGCTGGGAAGAGGTGTCCTGGATGCCCGCTCTGCCCAGGGCATAGTTCATTTTGGTTCAATTCTTGAAGCTAGTGAATTAATGCCTCCCACTTTTAACCAATTCAGAATGACAGGGGATTGGATATATTAGGGCTATCGTAGCGCGCGGAAAAAAGCCAGAGCAAAACCCCACTGCCACCGGCCGCCAGAAACGATTGGCATCTGAAAAATGGCCGAAGAGAAAGCAGCGAAGGGCCGGCAAGGCTCAGTTTCGATGCGGGTTCCAACAGCGGCCAGCGCATCGTCAGACCGGGCCATCAGACCAGGAGTTACTGCAGGGGATGTTACTGCATCTCTATCCCCAGCCCTCGCCCGCCATGAGAGTTCAGAAAACATCGAGGACTAGATAAACATCCATATCTCTATAATTGAATGGTTATTGATCGGTTCCAATAAACTCGTATTCTATGAACTATTTTTAAAGCGAAACGGTGAATCCTTATTGACCAATCAACGATCGCTGTAGTTTCGGAAGAAAAATCGAACAAATCAACGGTAAACAAAGGAAAAGCGGAAAACCCCATTATTTGACAAAAAGGCTTTGATTACGACTCAACTTAGATCATTCCAGAGGGGCGGACTCACACAAATTGAATAATAAATAATCAAAGCCTTGATAAAAGGCTATGTTAAACCCTGAGTACTGCCTGACTTTCTTACAGCATTTATCATGGCTTAATTTGCTGAATTTGTTAATTTCAATAAACTAGTTGAAATGCGGCTTCCACATCCTTACCATTCATGGAGGGAGCAGCGCAAGAATCGATCTTAGGGGTGCCTGGGTTGTCACTCAATGACCCTAAAGACAGAGGCTGGACATGTGACTCCCCTGACCGCCTACCCCCAAACCTTTTTTTTGAGTAGTGTAGCCATCGGAATTCTGTACTAATGCTGTAACATAAACTTGATTTTGATAAGCTTAGTGCATTTCCCCCAATGTGTGGACCTTTGGCCTATGGTGGTCACCTTTGACCTAGTGTGGTAACCTTTGACTCAGATTGTTATGTGCATCAGGTTCAGAGGTCACTTGACACCAAATATAGTGGTCATAGAGGCATTTCTATGCAAATTGACCTCTAGATGATCTTTGATCTTTTGGGTCACTCTGAAACCCTGCTAACAAACAGAGACTCCTCTCCACTCTTCATGGCCCAAATATCAGGCCCCATTTGTAGTCAAAGCTAACAAAGTGCATACCGAATAGACACTTTCAGATCTCATTTTTTGAGTGCGAAGCACGCTCCTACAAATCGCCGGAACTCTGTTAGTTAGTGTGTTCGTTCGTTCGTCAGTCCGTCCTGTTCGTTCGTTACGGTAACATTAAAGTAAAAAAATGATGTTATCCATTGGGCTCAGTTTGTACAGTTGCTCCGGCTTAATTATTTCCCAATCGGCACGACACGCATTATTTTTGGTGATTATCAATACAACAACAACTAGCGAGTTGGTGGACGCTGTTTCGGACCTCCTACCAAAGTCAACGTTCCAATTAATAACCGGGGATTAATAAAACAATATTAGAAATGCGCAATATTACTGTGATTAGAACCCGGATGAAAACATCAATCGTCGTATAGCATTTCATACCCGCAATATTGGAAAATGGATTTCTATTGGTTATTTAGCAGCAGTAAAACCTTCTCAACACCAAACACAAACCTGATGATGTTTTAGGATGTTCTAAAAAGATCATTTTATAACGAGGGGCCCCAGGCGAAATCATCGACAAAGTGTTTTTTTCAGATGTTAGTTTACGTATGCTGGTACTTCGGTGACCGTGTCTTGGCCATCACTTTTGCCAAAACAACTAAAAAACTCCCTCTATAGATTATGTATGAAGCTTTTTAAAAAAAAATCCAGCCCTGTGTTAAGTTTTGTGTTAGTGATAAATGATTATACGTATGAGAGTTTTCTTTAAGGAAATATGACGTCATTCGTTGTATCTTTTTTTTAAAACACATCTCAGTACAAGATTCAAGTATTAGTTTTAACGTGAAATGTCCAAGTGACCCTCTATGGAGTACACCACCAGATCCTTGTCATAATACTTAGTTAAGCAATGTCGGGCCGGTCAATTTTGGATGGGAGACCAAAAGGGCACAGGTAGGGACAAAATACTTTTTAGTTTGCCACTAATGCCTAGTACTTTAGCTGACATGTTTTTGTTTTTTCTCTCTTCATATTATTACTAAGCAAACCCTGCATGTAATGTTGACTATAAAGAGCATTTTTTTTACAGTTTCACTTCTTGTTTTCTCTGTACTTGAAGAGTATAGTATAGGGGAACTCCACGTGCACCAACTTCCGTTTTATAGAATTTCTTTATTGTGTTTTTTTTTTCAAAAATAGGAGCTAAACGAGTCACACATAGAAAGTGAACGCTTATTAATAAAGGACTGATAGTTGTAATTAGATGTTTAGGTGTTTTAATTTTTTTTGGCACTTAATATTTCATTTGCAATTGAAAATGTAACAATCATTTTAATTTATGTTACTAGAAGTTAAGCGATTACAAAATAGAAAACTGAAACTCTATTAATAAAAAAATGCACTCTTTAAAAATTATAGTTTAGGTGTTTTTATTCATAATTAAAAAATGGTTTACTGAATATTAATTTGCAAATGTAAAAAGAGCCTTAATCAATATTTATGATATTTATATATATATCTTATAAGATTTCTACAAAATGGTATAGTAGGAGACAGGTGTTAAATAATGCATTAGCTTATAATGAGCTGTTAAGCTTATTTAAATTAAATTAATATTCCTTCCTTTGTGATTCTAGTGGATTACCCTTCATTTGCATAAATTAAATATTCATATACTTTGACGGAAAAACCGCACTTCTAAAGGAAACGTAGGGAGACAGTAAATGTCTCCCTAACGTATTCATAGTAACATAACAAAAAAAAGGTCTCCCAAAGGTGCCCGCTATAGGGTTATATATATATATATAGATATAATCTTTTATATCTATACATATATATATATACATACATATATATACATACCTATATATTTAATATTATACATACATATATATTACCTGGTCCAAAAAAACCGCAACCCTTGGTGGGAAGGCGCCATAAGTTTTGAACGAAAGCATGATGACTACTTATTCTTTGTCGAACGTTAGAGGAGGACTGTTATCTAATATCCCTGAAAAGTTTTTCATAAAGGTAGAGTCAATATTTTGTAAGATATGACCCCAACAGTCAAGTAACCTACAGGACCCATGTAACCAAATTGAGGAGCTAATAACTACAAATACGGCAATGCACGTTTGCGACCAGAACCACCACTATGATCGCTAAGTCCAACCACCATTTTCACCTTTTTGTAAAAGACAGGTGCTGCAACAAATTTTAACATATGAATGTTTCTACTGGTAAGAACAGGTAAAAAACATGCATTTTAACACACTTAAAAGATCGAATAAGGAAAGTATGATCCCCCCCCTCTCGTTATTGTCCAATAAGACTGCATCTGGAAATTAGAGCTAATCATTCATCAATTGGTGACGCCACACAAAGAGTTATCTTAAGCCAAAATTTAATGACAGAATATGAATTACTGATATTGTTATTGGATTTGTGTTGGTGAAAACTAGGTTTTACTTTCATAAGTTGAGAATGTAACATTATTTTCAGTAACAAGCAAGTTAGCCAACACATTTATAATTTTATGTATGGAGTTT
>JAMKCH010054864.1:0-15194 GCA_023653785.1 Ophioderma brevispina | reverse complement strand
GAAAGCCGTCCAAATAAAGAAGAACCGTGCGGAACTGGGAAGCAAAACGGTGGTTGGGTTGTAAAGACCGCGTTCTCTAATACATTTACAGCCTGTGAATTGGGTTAACCGTTTCAGGTAGTCTGAAGCTGAGGTAAATCTGTTATATAACAGATTTACCGCAGCTTATTCCGTAATAAGACTACTTGAATTGGTCAAAACTAGGAGGTGACATGATACATTTTTAAAAATCATCTCGAGATCTAATTTAAATATTTCGAGATAATTTCAAAAAACATATTTCTAACATGTCACTTCCGAGGCTCCGTACATAAACAGGCCGCATCTGTTATTGATTTGAGTCTAGTAAAAGTGCAGGTTAGAGCTGGGAAATGTACATAATGAGCTGCTGTACCAGGAAAAATTGGCATTCAAATAAAATACACAACAGCATAAAAAGTGCATGGAACGGTCTACGTGTCAGCACGGTAGAATAATGGATTTTGACCAAAGTGTTCTCACACACATTGTCGCAAATCTCAACCTGAGCTGGGTAATAGCCCCAAATTCTCCGTAATGAACAAAACATGCAACCAACTTCCAAGTCTCAATAATTTTATGATGACTTAAAATAAAAACAAAAATTGCAAATAAACATCCCTTGATGAAAGTGATGAAAACATGCTGGCATCTTTTCAGAAACGTTTCGACCCTAATTATATTTGAGCTTTGTATAAACCTTACCCTAAAGTGCAATTTCGACTGAGTTGTTATCATGGTTATGGAAGCTTTCGATACTCTGTAAAATATGAATTACACATGTCAATCGTTTGCAGTTAGTTTGGGTTAGCTATTGTTGTTAATGTTACAGCTTGTAAGAAGGTATATCATTACATGCGATGTGCCATTCGATTGAAAAAAAAACGTTCTACGGAAAAACAGGTACACTGTAAAACATCAGTGTTTAGAAATTGGTGTAGGTGTTTGGTTTAAACATGTTCAAATTCTAAACACTTGGCGTCAAATGACTAAAAAAACTACCGTAAATGTTCAAAACATGTATATATTTGAAAAACGTTTAGAAGTAAGTGTAAGTGAAGCGACCTTGAAAACAAGCCTAGTTTTGGTATATTAGCCAACTGCAAGGTGTACTGTATGTAGATATGTCCAGTCATCTTTCATGTTATAAAGATATCGCACCTAATAAGTCGTAAGCGCGCTGCACTGAAAGGCGGTACCTTGGTATACGCGCGAGTCGTCACTTCATAAGACAAAGTATATTTAAAGGGCACACCCAGATTAAGGCTCTCCAGATCCTGATCACTCCCTCCACCCCTTCTTTAAGCGTCTTTTTCTTCGCCTTTTCTTCCCCTTCCTTATTGGCAAGCAGACTTGCCGTGCATGTTTATGGAACAACTTTGTTGTTGCAACCCAAACCCACCACTCGAGTTTTTCTCCAGTGCAAAAAAGTCGCGAATGGTGTCGCAAAAGGTAATCGTTTTGACATCATTTGTGAGCAAATTTTAGGCAAAACATTTCGGACCCACCACCTTACGGTAGATAGGAAGCCATCAAAGTGAGGTTGGGTGGGGTTGGTGTGAAAATATCCCGATACTTTACTGTGTAAATGGGTACACCATAAATTGCTCTTATCGGTAGAGTTCATGTTTTGAGCCTTAAACTTCATTTTTAAGTTAAATGGTGTGCCTTGATTATTTTGCGCTAAAAAATATAGTAAAAATTGATTGTTTGTTGATTTTTTTTGAATAGAAAATTGAATTTTCCATACTTAAACTTAATTCACCAAAGTTTTGGGAGGGTTGCCGTGCATTATACGTTATAGAAGCAATTTGATGGAAGTGTTGGTATTTATTTTGGAACTCACGGATAGAGGAGATCCATAGCTGTCCATTGATACCAGATCAAGTTCGGTATGGCAATTATATGGAGGAGTGCACAACCCCCTCCTCCGGTTAGACTTATGTTACCAAAAAAGCATGCTTGACAGGGTTACTATCTGAAAGTGGCGGCATTTGAAATTGGCTGGTGACCCCTTGAGCATGAAAAAAGGTGGTTAAATGTTTTTGCTTCTCTGGGTTCTATTCGACACATATGAACATTTTACTGACTGTAGTAAAAACCAATGCACCTTAGATTTTGGAGCCAGAATTAATCTTTTCAAGACTAAAGAGGACATTCCTCTATTGACTTTGGACCGTAAAACGTTTTCCCCTAGAAATGTATACGGAAAGTAAATATTAGTACGTCAATGTTACAGTGAGGGTAAACATAATTAATAAGACAAACAATTTGATTACATTTCTTACATTTCAGCCCAGAACGACCGTGAAAACTATTGACCGTAGATAAGACAAAGTTCTATACCGTATTTTATCCTGAAACGCCAAGCACGTTGCTGTACAGATCAGTAGCCGCTGGCACACAATGACTTACAATTACACTTGCGAAATAAAAAAAAAAACCAATATGGCACAGATCTAAGATGGCCGCCATTATTCCATATTTTGATTTTTTAAACTTTTAGGACTTCTAAGCATCACTTAAAACTGAATATTTCCACTGTCCAATAATCAGCCAAATATGACTCAAATAATATATATGAGTTTTTAGTAATTTTGCTCAACAAACAAACAATAATCAATTGGGCCCGTCAGATCTGAATGGCCACCCGTTCCCAATAATTGTGATTATATCTTAGCTTCAAGGACCTTAAAGAATTACTTTCAAAGAAAATCTGGATTTAATATCAGCCAAGTATGACTTGCAAATGATATCTATGGCTTCTAATATATTTTGCATAAAAACAGGTCCCCCAACAATATGGCCGTCAGATTCAAGATAGCTATATTTTCCTACTATTTTAATTTTAATATGTAACTTTGAGGTCATTAAGCATCCTTTTAAATGAAAAAATTAGTTCAATAACAGCCAAATTGAATTACAAAAAACACCAACGTCTTCTAATACATTAAACATAAATCCCAAATGGCTGCGGGATTTTGAACCTAGTGGACTGTTAAACATTCCAGAATTAATCATCGTCGTATTAAACAGTAAAACCTCAGAGGTAGTGATACAGGTATATAACCTGTTCTGTTGTTAGAGTGTTGAAATAATTGTTCTCAGTTCAAGTGGCATTGTCTAAATTGTCAAGGTGGCACAAATGTCTCCATTTGGCCGGAACCCAGAAAACCTCCATACAACTTTATAAAAGTTTACCAGCAGCGCGCACTAATTTTCGGGCGAATCACTGCTAACCACACGAAAAAAATCACCCTTAAAGGGGAATTGGAACCGTCTTGTTGCTTCCATGGGAGTAGGAACTTTGCCCTCAGCATAAGAAGAATAAGCATATTGGTAAAGGACACTAAGTTCTATGCAACGCTTTTACAAGCCTTGGGGGAATGTTATCTGGACCAGCACCTTGAGCTGAAATTCAGTTTTTTAGCTCAGATAAACCTACCAAGGGTATAACTGATGTTTTTTTTCAGGAGGCAGATATGCTGGAAGATCACTAAAAACTCAGAGAGTCAAACCGGTCAGATACCTGCGCAAACTGATATTGATTGCATTGCCTGACTTAAAACTCAGTTGTCATCAATACCTGGAGCTCAAGGCAGAGCTTAGTTTTATTAGCATTATTTACCGCTTTAATCTGCTGATGCCATTTTTGGGTTCAGTTTTTTGCAAGTCAACAATGGGTAGCATGGCAACTCACTTTAGCTTTTAATTTTCACGAGGAACCCGGTTGCTAAAGTTTAAGCACATCATAGACCGGACAACTGATAGTGATGTTTCGGTGTGCGTATGGGTGGTTGATGCAACCCGCTGCCGGTGTCTCGCATCTGGATGGAGGGGTCGTGGGGATTACAAAGCTGGTTGTTATTCCGAAGGCCCTTCTGCTTCATTGGTACATTTTCGTGTCCTAACTGGAACAGGTTTTCTCTGAGCGTTCAGCGGCTAAAAGCTAGGTCGGGATAATCACTGGACCCTGGCACAAAAGAAGTTAAGGTCTCGTTCCTTGCGGGAATCCACCCGTGAGGGATGAACCCGGGGGATGAATCAACGTCATCCTTCGACCACCTCAAGTGAGCCTCGCCAATGGAACTTGTAGCCCAGACACGATGCCACAAGATGAAGCCTTCTTCTAGACACGCCAGGGACAGTTGTTCTCTTGTGGGTTTGAATTCTTCATGGCCAAGAACTGGAGCCTAGTGGCAAGTCCACTATGGAATGAGGAAGGGACCAGGGGTGTATCGTAAACATGCAATTAAGGCGATCGCGAGGACAATGCGCAGTGCCATCTCTGAAGCCACTATGGAGCACCCCAATCGGTAAACCCTGATGTTTGGACCCCTAAGCCCTCGTGAAAGATTTTTGTTAGGAAATTCCCGTCTGCCCTACAGAGCAGGGTACAGCGATTTCTCTCTCGAGAATCGTGTAAGGACTCTATAGTTAATTCAGCTCTGCCTGAGTAGCGAAAGTCCCCGCCTGAGTGAACGATGCCAGGGGGGAGTTGGTGTAGGGTGAAATTGCTCACCTTTCACCAAAGTGGTCGGTTCGATCCCGTCGAACCCGTGTGTATGTTGTTTGTTTGCCGATCCAACTCGTCCTCGCAGGTTTTCTCAAAGAAATTCGTTTCCTCATGCACTAAAATCGGACTTCTTCACATAAATTCCGCTGTTATGGAAGCTGTCCCATGAATTTAAGGGCATATAACCGTATTGGGTTCTGCCTGGCAATGCCGAAGTTATAAATAAAATAAAAATAAATAAACACGTGCCAGTCCGTTTGAGATCGCAGATGGTACGCTCTGGGAGAATGGGTCGGCTAAAGGACGTTTATCCAGACAACGACTGAAGGAACAAAGCTGTGGTCTCGACTAAGTATATAAGGCTCTAGAAGGCGCGTGGGGATACAGCTGAACCGACATGCGGCCACCAACAGAAGAAACAGGACGAGGACTCTCGAATCATTTGCAACGGAGGAAAATGTGTAGGCAATGATCCCCGACCAATCCCCCACCATTGCATGAAGCTTGTGGATAGCTTGGATTACGGGGGGGGGGGAGCAAATAGGTCCACATGGGACGTGTAGCCTCAGAAAAATTGACCGACTGGCGAGAGTCATTCTGTTCAACCCCCTTGCCTTGTTGGTGCAGAAAGTGTGTGCCACTTCCACCCCCGGGACATGGAACGCATCAGAGCAATTCTCCCGATGCCTCACCATTCTAGGAGTTTGACTGTCTCCTTACAGAGACTGGGGCTCCTTGCTCCCCCCCGTGAGGTATGTCACTACCGTATGTTTCGCATCGGACCCAGGGAGCACTCTGCTTCCTGGTCAGAGGGTTAATCCTCTATGTGGCCTAATGTGTTGTGCACTTGGGCAAGGCAATTTACCTCACTTGGCTTCGTCGACCCAAGCGATATTAGGGTAGCTATTATGGGGATATGGTTACAATCAAGTGGTGATAGGATTGTGCGCTTGGCCAGCTGCCGGCATAGAGGAAGCGAAATGATGTGACGATTTCCTGACGCAGCGTAATAATATAGGCAGCAGCGCTGTGATCTAGATGAAATGGCGCTATAAAAGCCAAGAATTTTATATTATTATGTAAGACCTCATGAAATAGCCAGCATTACACAGCTTTATTCCGTAAAAGAGTCTTTACCTCTAGTCTAACTAATGAATATCTTACACAAAGGTAAAACCGGTCAGAGGACCCAGTGCTTCAGCACAGAAAAGTAGCTAGCCCACGCTCGATCACATTGATTATGGTGGCGAGCTGAGGGGGAGACACTTTGTGGGACCGTAAGTGGGCCTCACATCCCGACTTCGACACATCTGTCGTCAGTGTCAGGGGGGTACTGGGAACTTCGGAAGGGACATTGGGTGACATTTAAACTACTGAACAATTCAGCTCGTATATTATTTTTCGGGGTGTTTTCATAGAATCTTGGACATAGTGGTGGGTAATATTTCTTTCATTCGTCCTAAAAGGTTGAGAATGAAATGATTCACCAATTCAATTCGGTGAATTGTACCGTACATTTAGAGGCTTGTTGATAGATATAACTAGCTGTTCGTATTCATTGCATAACTATTGTTTTATATATTCTGGCCCTCCTAAATCTTGGTGAATTTTTAAAAAGAATTGTTTACCACTTTGGTAAAGACAGATTTTGATGATATAATCTGAGGCAAGGGTAAATAAAACGGCTATAATAATTTTAAACACTGTAGAAGTAATAAAGTTTCCTTTACCGTTTACGAGCTGGTAAAAGGTAGGGGGAAAGATCTACAAAAGTTATTTACTCCCTATTATGCTTGTTTTTGTTACGACCTATTGAAATGGTTTGCTTGAAACTCTTTTATAGGTAACTACGGCAGATGTTTCCAACAAGGCAAGCTCAAAATTAGTTGATTCATCAACAAGCTGATAGCATATCACAGTGGAAGATATGAACTCTGGACACTACGGGAGAGAGCACGTGTGGCCCGGGTGGACTCGTGAGTTCAAGCAAACCCCCACCCCCACTGTGGTCAACAGAGTTTGTGTCTTGCGGAAAGATATCATTTTAATTTCCCATGTGGACCCAAGCGATCTCGGGTGCTGTTAGGTGGAATTATTACAATTGAGTGCTGAAGGCCTGTGCGCTTGTAAAGCATTTGTCTTCGCGACAGCCACCACGATGAAGCGAAATGATTTTGTGTGGCGAATGCTTACGGTGGGATTAAGTGCATATATAAAAACTGCTGTCGTTATATTATTATTATAAATAAGGGCTAAGGGATAGGCTGCAGGGCGGTGTGAAATACGGATGCATTTGAAACAAATCCCAAAACCAATAACAAATGGATATTTGTGATCACCTCGTGATGTTAGGTTTTTGCATTCAGTTTGTATAAAAAAAAAAAAAAAAAAAAAGAAAAATCAATAATAAAAGGTACTACTGGGGTCATATGCTAGGGTAGGGTATTGAAGCTGGTCCAGGTTGGGATCGAGGCAAGGTTTTTTAATTAAATATCGGCTGTTTCTTAATATTAATTATCTGGCTCTTCCAATTCATAATGCATGTTCGTTAATAATATTTGTTTTCAGCGTTATGTAAAGATAAAAAGGTCCAATCATGATGGACTACGCTGGTTTAAACCCGGTGTGAAAAGTAATCATGTCCGCTGAGCCACAGTCCGGGGCTCCATAGATGTACAACGCGAATAAGCGTGAAACTAATGTTGCGTGAAGAGTGAACTGAATTGAGTTGCCCTATTCCTTCACGTTGTAGCCCGGTTATGAGTACGTTGGACTATAATTACTTTCTCACCGGGTCTAAAGTAGACTCATTTGAGAATACCAGACCCGAGTATTTAAGAGAATATAGTACAAAACACTTCAGTATATTAACAAAAGCAAACATTGCCACCTATCAAGGGGAAACCCTCTAAACTCAACCCTTCTTAAAGAGTAGAACAGAACTCGCTGACACCGTTTTAAAAGACAATTTAGACAAAAATGTGCCGCTCCTACACTAATAAACACGGCATGTAAAGAATATGTAAAAAACATGTGAATGCAAACCAAAGGCGTAACTTGATATTGGGCGGAATAGAGTTTCTGTTGATTTAAAAGTACAAGTTAGCAAAATATCATTAAACTTTCCCCAAGTCTTAAAATAGTCAAAAATAATTTGTATGAAAGAAATAAGATGTTAAAAAAAAGAAATTTGAACACAAAAATAGTTCTCCTGAAAATGGCAAAAATGCAGATACGATTTTGTTGCATTCACGGGACGGTCAATGGTTACAATGCCATCCATCAATGTCTATTATCGTTCAGCAAATAGATATTACTATCTGCAAGATACAATCAAATAGATCATATAATTGAAGAATTGGGAAGTTTCCTCATTTTGCGTTATTGATGGTTCCTCGCTGTGATTAAAAGGTAAGCGTGCTCTCTCAATTATTTACTTTGACAACTATGCATATTCACCACTGTCCAGTGATGCTATAATGTCTGTGTGGTATAAACGATTACAAGTGTGACTAGTCACCCAATCGGCTGGGAGGCGGTTAGTGAAATGCGGCGTTTGAACGCGTTTTCCTATTGAGTGGACAAGACTAGTGGGGATTCGTATAGAGGAATGGGCATTAAGACAATTTGTTCATGGATCGGCCAAGTGGTGTTTAGGCTTTTAGTTATCTTTGTTTGAAATCTATATGCTCAGAAACCGTAGACAGTGCCGAGACGGAATGGGACTTTAAATATGAACCCATTGTGGATCCTCCATTGTGCATATCCCACGAAGACAGTTACAGCCGTATACCGAAGGGTCTTTATTCCGCAGACCGTATTCTAAAGGATTTTTATTCCAAAGGACCGTTAATCTGAAGGACGTTATTCCGAATTGAACATGGGGAACGTATTCCGAAAGGACCGTTAATTCGAATTGCAATAACACTAACTCTAACCCTAAACCTTAAACCCTAACCTAATAGCGGTCATAATGTAAAATTCGGAAATAACGGTCCTTCGGAAAACGCCCTATGCTAACTCAGATAACGGTCCCTCGGAAAAAACGCCCCTATTGCTAAATTCTGAATAACGGTCTTTCGGAAAAACCGAAAAACGGTTCCTCGGAATAAACAGTTCCTTCGGATATTAAAGATCTTACACTCACCTATGGCTAAATTCGAAATAATGGTCCTTAAGGAATAAAGCACCTATTGCTAAATTCGGAATACGGTCCTTCGAATAAAGCACTTGAAAATCGACATTACCAACTTTTTGGCGCAAAATTGTTTTCGCTTATTTTCTGTACAAATTACAATTTTGCCGGACTACTCGTGGACTTTATGACCTCATTGTGACACTATACTAGGAGTGATGTTGATAACTTATTTTGGTGATCAATGGATAGAAAGAGGACCATAGCATCCACTGGTATCGGGGTTGCCTTAACACAAATGTTCCGGTATGAGGATGATGACTCAGAGGTTCATTCAGGATCATCACTGATTATCACAAGGAATTTCGGGAACATAGTAGTACGGGTGTTCTAAAAAAAAGGAAACCGTCAAAGAAGGGGCACTACTATTCATAAAAAAGAGGTAACCACACAAAAATAAAACACATCTGAAAGTGCATTTCATTTAGGTTTCCGACACCGAAAAAATTCTTTCCAAAAGGACACATATGACCGAGTTATGGCCGAATGAAAATTTGTACGCTTTTTCATTTTATCACGGATTTTTACGTCTGAGCTGTCTTTAGACAATACACCTTCTCCAAGCACAGTCTTTCATTTATGTTCACATGCAGGTTCTACCTGCTAAATAAAGAAGAATGAGGCAGATCTGGAATTTCTAATAATTTAAATTGACTTTTTCAATATCAGAACTGATCGTTGTCGCCTTTGTTGTTATAGGCATTTTAAAATTATGGTTTTGGCTTCCATGTTGAATTGGAGTATGACTCATGTTACAAGTGCCATGCGTTTGTTCATTGGGTCCTAGAGTATGCTAGTAAATCCATAGTTTGATAATATAGGGCTGAATAGATAATTTTATCATTTATTATGGCGCCGCCATCTTGGTTTTCAAATGCTCAACGATGCCTAGGTGGCACCGGCAGATTCTTATTCTACACACCCCTTATTCTTATCATTTTCATCAGAAAAATTGTGTCCATACTCAATTTTACGTCAGGCCATACGTTGGACCATGCTACCTGACTATTGCGCTGCTCTGCCCCCCCCCCCCCATTGCCTGCCTCTAAGACCACGAAGATGGATGTCGGCTTGCACTCTCTTTTTCCATTGCAATATTCGACTTCTAATCATTTGTGTCCATTGGATACTTGCAAAGGCAGCTTTATTCTATTGCGAAGTTCGGGCAAGTTTGCTGGTGGTTCATGTACATACACTTCACTCTTAATAGTCCACTAGGGCGAAATCTAGCGAAGTAAACCTGGGGATCTTCGCGAAAGAATAACCACTGCCTTGATCCTGTAGTATTCGTCATTCCGATCAATTTAATACCGGACCCCAAAGTATTGTTGCTAGTCCAAGAAGTGTGACCATACTTTTATGCATACATATTCGAACATGAATGTCGTTCTTAGATTTAGAAAGTCTCCCAGATATTTGGAATGCTACTTTACCATTCCCGGCAGATGGTCGCTCATCCGAAAGGTGGAAGACCCCTATTTATTCAAACTGTCTTAAAAAAACCGGATCCCTATAATGAGAGTAGTAACAGAGATTATTTTGCATTTGTCACAGAACCATTTACTGCAGGCTAGCTGATCATGAAGATCTCGTGTTGCTCTGTGCACTTGCCGTCGCTCACTCCGAGTTGGCGCCTTCTACTGACGGACAAGATGAACCGATCCTGGACATACATTATCAGGCTCAAAGTAAGTACAAAGAAAAATTAAATCATATTTATTTTAAGGAAACAAACGGCCGGCGGGGGATACACATGAAACTTTCCAATCGACAATTAAAGCCGCCCAATTTCTAAACTCTTACTTCACTCATGCAAGATAAAAGCGGCATTGCTTTCGTAACAACTGTTAGACCCTCATCACCATTACCCTCATCACCATACGAGTATATATGTTTGTGCACATAAAAGTTATTTCTTAACAAAGGAAAGAATTTTGTATAGACCAGGGATACATAACCGGTGTGAAAGAATATATAGTCCGGTGGGAGCAATAGTCCGGGCTCCATAGACACGATAAACGACTAATTAGCGTGTTGTGAAACTAGTGTTGCGTGAAGATTCAAATTAATAAGAGATCCTTTCCTACTGTTGCGCGGAATGTGAGTTCGCCGGACTATAATTAGGTCGTCCACACCGGCACAACCAAAGATACTAGCATCGTGTACAGTAGTTAGACCCTCCCGGGCCGTGTAGGTATAAAACGACTGTTAATGGAGACTTAAATCCCTGCTGAAGTCAACCTCGGGGGCGGTGGTATTTTGAATTTTGTTAATTAGTCGGACAGTAGTTCGTCGGGCTCTAAGAGATTTTGGCCCGAAATTATGTTTACTCCAGACCAGCTGCCTCCAGGATCATAGCTCTGGGAGCATATGGTCCTGAGCAGCTGGTCTGGAGCATATGGTCCTGGAGCATAATAAGCTGGAAAAAGTATTCTAAGTCAAATAGCCCTCCAGGAGAATTTGAATACGCAAATGGTCCAGGAGCATATGGCAAATATGACTCCTGGAGCAGTATTTGACAGGATATTCCTCAATTCTCCAGGACCATATGCTTCAGGAACAGCTGCTCCTGGAGCAGCTGGTCCTGCCTGGAGCATAATTCGGCCAAAATCTCTTAAAGCGTCGTTTCGGCGGCTTATGGGCGGCAAAAAATGCCAGCGCAGTATTAAAAGGACCGTTGCCCAAGGGTGCAGGGAAGGCCAAGCCTGATTTCTTTGTGTTAGGATTTACTTTTTTTGGATATACCTTGGATGCATCGTGTTGGTGAGTGCAAAAGACATAATGAAAAGGACCCTTACTGAAATCACTTCCACGAGTTTTTAAAACCCATCTTGGTGTTTATTCTGTAAAAAACGGTAAAAAACAGGAAGAGTTCAGGGGGAGGTGGCAGTTGTGGCAATTTATAGAAACAGAGGATGTGACCATTACTGCGCAGCATTTTTTTTTTTTTTTTTTTTTTTTTACCAAACTTGAAAAGCATGTTGTCATCAGCACACAGACCATTGCTTTGTTACATGTATAGTGTAATCCCGGCTAAGCCATCTTTCACTTGCAGATCAATATTCTTTACTAAAAGCATAAAGTACAATGCATGAATCCCGTGTGAAAGCAGATCTAGTCCGGTAGGAGCCATAGTCCGGGGCTTCATAGGACGATAACGGAATAAAGCGTGGAAACTAATGTTGCGGTTAAAGGAGTCAACTGAATCGATTGCCCTATGTTCCCAGTCCCGGGCTATGAGTACGCCGGACAATGGTACTTCTACACCGGTCTGTTCACTGCTTTGAAATTGTTTCGGCACAAAACATTGTAAATTCTGTCAGGGATGTGAACCCTTTGCTTCTGTACAGAAAATTGATAAAATTAAGAAAAATGCCACCTCCCCCCTGGAACTCGTCCTGCTTTACTGTTTTTACGAATGTAAACATCCAAATTGTTTTCAAACTCGTGGACGTGAGTCAGTAAGGGCCCTTTCATCATGTCCTTTAAAGAAAAACGCACATATCTGGAAGAGCATATGAAAAACTTTACGCTTCAACAAAGTCATATTTTGGTCGATGGGAGGGTTCCCTAATATACTCTAAGATAACACTATGATGATAGCATGGCCGTGGTCTTTTTGTGAATTGTTTAAAGGTCTTTTTGGTATTTCCTAAGAGACGTTGAAGACGTGGATAAGTTTGTTCGTTCTGGAGTCAACTGCTGTGACTCTGGTGCTACATGCAAATCAAACACAAGTACAGCCTTTGGTTTGGCTCTACGCTTTCCAGACCAAAAGATCGATTTGGTAAGGAACTTGATTGAGTGAGTTGAATCACCACCGAGGGTGTTTTGAGTCAATCCCACAATGCACAGTTTTGGGAATTTTACCTCAATGGGTCATGTGATCACATAAAAATCATATTCTTAACATCATAAAAACAACCCGACTTTAATGCTCATTTTAGCCCACAAGTGTTAGACTTAGGGATTTTGGCCTGATTATGAAATGACTTGTGGTTTTAAAGTTTTGGAACACTTTTTATCCCTAAGTACTGACAGTATTTGACAGTGACAGTATAGGGCACATTGCAATGCATCATGGGATTGATTCAAAACACCTTCGGATCAACCACTAAAACAGGCTTATTGTAGTTGGGTCTGCATGTGTTTGTGCGCGCGCGCGGCGCGTGTGTGTGTGTGTTGGTGTTGTGTGTGTGTCTGTGTGTTCGCCAGTTTTTGAAACTTGTTTCATTTTTGTTTAATTTTCTCTATTAATATTCGCGTTGAAAACTCTATATATTTATAAGGCTGCAGTTAAGAATTTAAAAAAAAAATACGTTTACATTCAAGCAGTATGTCGTGACATTCGGAAAACTTAGTGACTCCTGTGACACAAAAAACAAAAACAGGGCAAAAGTAAAATAAGAATACAAAAACATTTAGGGGAGTCGTCAATGTTCTTTCACAACAAGTTAAAAACTTGCATTTTTTGCATCCGACTGTGGTGAATGCGAAAATTGTGAAATTTAAGGTTTATGCATTCCCTATGGAATCTTATTAAGTAAGGTCACATCATTTAAAGAACAGGCAATGCGTAAGGCATAAAAATGGTTTGTTGGCGTAACCCGACGACCCTACAAAAATGCCGACTCAAAAGTTTTATGTAATTAGTACAAAAAAAATCTGCCCGACCCCGACCATTATGTTCATCCTAAATTTCAATAAAATATTTTTTACAACACCAATGAAAAAAAAACAAAACAAGACAATAAAGCAATTTGCAACAAGTCTAAAATAAAAGTCTTTGCTATGCATTGAAAAATAAGCTGAAAATAGATGCATCTTGTATTCATTTTAGAGTAAAACATTGAGAGAAGATCTAAAGAAAAAAATTTAAAAAAATCTGAAAGACCGACGACCCTGCTATTTTTCTCCGTACGCCAAACAACATTTTTTTATGGCTAACATGAAGACTCAATGCCATTCACAAAACGCATTCGATTTTCTTTTGCATACATTTCATATAAGCCATTCATGAAAAGGAACAGATCACTAAAAAAGTAACAGCAACACAAATCTGGTATATATCCTAGGCCCAAAACAAGTGTAGTGAAAAGTTGGTGTACATTTATACTTTCTACCTCCGAGATTTGGAACGTGTACAAGATTAAAGTAGAAATTAATTATGGGGAAAGTACAATTTATAAAGTTTTTTGGTGTAAAGGACAAATAAATAAGTGTAAAGTGCAATTAAAGTATGACATAACGTATTTATAAAGGAGAAGCGAATAATTAAAAGTAGGACAAAGTACACTTAAAGTAGGATAATACAGTTACCGGAATTAAGTTAAGGCTCCTGAGAAGGAAATGAATTGTTATGATGCTTTGTTCATTGATGGTCATTGTACAGTCAGACTAGTTAGTAATGCCGAAGCAAAAGAATATACTAAAGGTCGTTTCATACTTCCAATTGGCACTGCATTGCTGTGCAGTAAATTTACTGCAAGGTTCCGTCACTTCCGCGGTTCACGCCTAAATCCGATTACGCAGGTAAACCCAGGTCACTGCAAGGTCACGGGTTGCAGACGTTGCAGTAAACTTGCGGAAATTTAGCATACGGAACCACTGACTGCACCCCACTGCAACTTGCTGCATCGCCAGTTAAAATAATTAACGTTCGTTGCAGTACTGCATGCGTTGCAATACTGCAGTGATTGCAGTTACGATTTTGGTAGGCTGCATTGCAGCACATGCACTTGCAATGCATGAAGTAGGAACGGACCGTAAGGATAACAAGATAAAAAACAACTGGCTTCAGAGGGTCCTGAGATTCACAAAAAAAGACAACCAGCATTGTAGGTCATAAACTGAGAATCCTATTATGGAAGTCTGTGTGAAGGACGGTTTGTCTATTAGTTTGAAGCCAAACAGATTTTTGGGTTAGAAAACCTCAACAGAAAATGCCCGGAACGGAACATTGTAAAATTAAGGGGGAAAATTAATAGTACAGCGATAAATTTAAAATCAAGTCAAAATGTATTAAATGTACACCAATGTATATTTACTAATGATAAGGATTTACAAAAGGCTATCGTTTTACCCTTTAATTAATAGCTACAGCCATTGATTAAGGTTCAAGCCGTCACCCTGGGTTATTATCAATCTAACATATTGTTGAGTGGTGTCAACTTATTGCCTTTGGCCACGCATTACTGAAACAGGAAATGCATTTTATCTGTTTGGGGGGTGACAGCTTCTGTAAACAATTTTTGAGGTCAAATTTTGTTGACCCCCATAGACCATGTATAGATCCTTGCGCATTTATTAAATGTGACTAAAAACCCCCCCCCTGTTATTTTTTTTTTATACTTAAAGTGTAAAGTCCTTCACTGTAAGCAACCAAATTTTTAAGTAAAACTGTATCTTAGTTCATTGTATAAAGAATATTTAATTAATGTATTTGGTTAATTTTGTACCCTTGTA
>JAMKCH010054860.1:0-19468 GCA_023653785.1 Ophioderma brevispina | reverse complement strand
TTTTTTCTTGCCGCTCTTTGCTCGAACGCTCCCTTTAACTTTAGAATTTCCTTGGCTAGGCTAATCACATACAGTCTACTAAAGATTTGCTATTCCAAATGTCCGCTATTTCACTACTGGGACCGACCATGTAGTTTATTGCTCTGAAGGTTTGCTATTCTAAAGGTTCCCTTTTTTTAAAGTAAAATAAAATTTGCTATTCTGTAAAATTAAATAAAAATGTTATTCCAAACAAGGAGAAATAAGGTTACCCTAACCTTAACTGTAAGAGCTTGTAAGTGAAGATTATCAGATGTTTTCAATAACAATTTGATTCTCAGAGAAACCAACCTTATTGGTTTTATTTAAGACCTTATAACTAATATACACTTTGGCGCCAAAAAAGGTAGGGTCTTAGTTTTGTAAGGGTCTAGCTACAAAACTAAGACCCTGTCTCAAATTCCATTAATAGACATTTTGGCGCAAAAAAAATTAGGGGTTTCGTTTTGTAATTGCACTCTTACCAACTACAAAACTAAGACCCTAAATTTTTGTGTGCCAAAATGTATTTTAGTGAAATTTTATCGGGTCTTAGGTTTGAATATGACCCTTACTCAACTACAAAACTAAGATCCTAACTCTTTTAGCGCCAAATGTATATCAGTTTGAGGAGGAGGGGACGTCCAAAGAAGACTTGGAAGAAGCAAGTGGAGGAGGAGAGTAGGAGGGTTGAAGCTGGTTGAGTTGAGGATGCAACATGTTGGACACTACCCAAGGACCACTGTATCTAAGTTTCATGAAAATCCATCAACATATGTGGATACTCCAAGCAATTTTGTAATTCTGACCTTTTGGGACCACAAAGGTTCAATGAGGTCACCAAGGTCACAAGGTCACCAACATGTAGGACACTACCAATGACCATTTTTATCAAAGTGTCATGAAAATTGATCGACATGTGGATACACAAAGCAATTTTATAATTCTGACCATTTTTGGCCATGACATCTAGATGACCTTTGACCCCACTTGAGAGGGGTAACTGTGGGGCACTACCCAAGGATCTTTACATGGGAGTGGCATGAAAATGTGTACATGTACGTGGAAACAGCTGGCAATTATGTTTAGGGTTAACATTTGGGTCAACTTTTTTACCACACACACATACACAGACACACCACTTGCAGACGACACAAAAATGTGCAAGTGATCCCAAATCAATATTTTTGTTTAACTAATAATTGACATTAACTATGATTTGCAACCGTTTTGAATTTTAACTGTTTTGAATTTGGCTGATTTGAGCCATTTCTGGGAAAAAACCTTGGGAAAAAGCAACTTTTGCATTTAGGTTTTTGAACTACCTACTGCCTACTGAAAACAAACTTGATTTTTTGCCTATACTACTAGTAGATCAAACCTCTGAGATCACTGTGTCAAAACCAAAGATGTTTTTACTCTCTTTTCTTAACGACACTATCAGTGATTCACCGGAAAGAGTCAAAATATTTGAAATTGGCAAGAATAGCTTAAAAGTGAAGGATAAATCTATAGAATTCCCGTAAGTTATTTTTCCCCAACTGAAAAATTGGCAGAAAAGGAAGAAAAACGGCAGTATTCAAAGATATGAATCTCCATTCAATTGCGTGTTGTAGTAAGTGGCCGTACGGACAGTAATTACTAAAATGTCTGATTTTTATCAGGATGCATTTTACCTTGTCACTTGTACGGTATGTTAGAATACCTATAATTGTTCCAGACATGCAAAAATTTGATTTTTGATGATTTTTTCTTTTCAATTTTTGGATTTATCGAATCACTGATACTACCTTTAAGCAAAATTAATCAGGGCCATTGGGAGATTTACGTCCATTAGAAATGTGCAAATCTTTTTAGAGGCATATTTTCTTTCATCCATTGGTTTTGCATAATTATTGTTAAATTTTGTTAAAATACCAAGTTTGGTTATTTCAAAAATGTTTACTTTTCACCCTGGAGGGCACTTAATTTCAAACTGAATTTTGGCAAAAAAAGGATGTTTGGAACTGATTTAATTTTTTTTTTATCAACTTCATGGAAAATTAATTTTGGACCAAATTAGAGGTGGTGGAGCTGAAGAACTGTCAAAATTTGTGAGTTTTATGAGCCATGGGGCCAAAATTGGCAAGTTTTGTGGCAAAGTAGGGTCTTAAGAACTAAAGTTAATTTGACTGGGGGTCTAAAGAATTGAGAAGAGGCGCAAACTGGGGGTCTTGACCACTGCACATACGTGTACTGCCATTTTAGGTCAGTGGCACAAGGGCTTTCTCCGCTTGGAGGGAGCGCAGAATTGATCTTGCCGCACTTTAAGTGGTCAATTTGGCTCTCCCAAGACAGTACCCAGAGCATGTGCCTTCCTTGCCACCAAATGACGCTTCAAATGGGGAGTTTCCGTAACCGGACCCATCTGACACACTTTTTTTCTGACACACTTATGAATTACCCTTCACGGAATAAAGCACAGGGTTATTCCATTAAGGTTTATGAATCTAAGTGTGTCAGGAAAGGTGTTGTCGAATTGGGTCAGGTGACGGAGGAAAATCCCTTCAAATGGGGTGCCAGAAGATGAGGTGTCATCAGTGGTCATTAAATGTCATTGTTTTTTTTTAAAAGGTGTAAATGCAGTTTCTTGCAAACGTGTCTTCTTCCAGCAGGACAACATTGGGCATTCAAAGTTTACAATGATCACTTGAAATTGGGGTCACTTTAGGGTAAACAACAATTAAAAGGTAATCTTGGGTCACTTGAGCACTTTGGTATAAAAAAATACATCGGTCTGGACCGATTGTGTTGCTTGCCGTTGCGGTTAGTGAAATGATAGGCCTAAACATGACCTTGACTTGAATATGGACCTTCAACCTCATCAAAATGGAGAGATCCCATGTTGCACCTATGATTCAAGTTTGGTTCCAATGAACTTCAATTTTCAAATGAGGTCAATTTACATTTTCAGCCCATTTCTACAACTTGACCTCACATGGCTTTGACCTTGTTGTGGATTTGACTTGTATGTGACCTTTGACCTCATCAACAAATGAGGATTTCCCCTGTTGCACTATGATTCAAGTTTGGTTCCAATTGAACTTCAACTTTCAATGAGGTCAATTTAATTTCAGCCTATTTTACAAACTTGACCCTCACATGACCTTTGACTTGGAATGTGACCTTTGACCTTCATCAACAAATGAGGGATCCCATGTGCAACTATGATTTCAAGTTTGGTCCAATTGAACTTCAACTTTCATATGAGTCAATTTTACATTTTCAGGCATATTTTACAACTTGACCTAACATGACCTGTGGACCTTGGCATGTGACCTTTGGACCTCATCAACAAGGGGGGGGATGCCATGTTGACCTGGGACCCAAGTTGGTTTACATTCCATCAAGTATGTGGATATACATGCAAATGTTAACTTTTTCACAACAGACATCAACAAAAAGACATCAAACAACAGACAACACCAACAACAGGGGCAAAGTGTCCATATGTGTCTTCCTGCCTTGGGCAGGCAGGGCAGGAGACACAAAAATACATGAATATGAAAGAAAATTGATCAGATATTGTTTTTTTGTTTTATAATTAAGCAGCAACTGTGTTGAATTTGGCAAAAATATAACTTACTTATAATCAAGTGGTTAGATATGTAGGTAATTCCAATAAATTGGGTCCATGTTCATGGCGGTTCTGGGGTATTTACGGACACGATTACTAAAATCCCTTTATATACAAGAGTTAACATTTCTGTGTCATGCACCTTACTAAACATACTCCCATTCCTATAAAATCTGAATGAGCCCTGATACACATTCACCTGCACCTGCCCCAGTATTGAATTGCTAGGATTTTGTCCTTTCAAAAATCAATTGTGGTATTCGGGGTTGTAAACCCAGGGTTAGTCATATATAAGTGGACCTTTTTGAACACCTAGCATATTACTGTTCTAGTCCTACAGGATAGGTTATTCCTTCAATATAGGACATGTTTAGAGCTGAATAGGAAATTAGAGCCTTTATCCTGTATAGTCTTGATTCTTTCGTCAAAGTCTTACACCAATGATTAATGTTCAAGAGAGCCCTCCTTTTAAGTATGGTACTCCCATAACACCCAAATCACCATGACTAAAAGATTAGAACCAAGCATTTTACCCTCCAGTATCTTTGACTATGTGGGAGAGTTGCAAGGTTTCTTGGTTCCACACTTCTTTTTATAGAGGCGTTTATGGGTTTGTTATGGGAGTACAATAAAGGGTGGTTAAAAGGGTCCAACACCTATAGGATAATATGTTTTTATGAAATAAGTTTTTAAAACACTATGTTCCACGCATATGTTTGAATCTATGTTGGCGTTGTTTATTTCTACTTCCACGGTTTTCACACAAATAGAGCCCAAAATGGAACAAAGAAGAGGGATTACAGCAAGTATATTTTGTTTTAATTAAAACTGATTTTAATAAATGCATAAAACAATATTATTTTAATGACAAGTTGATTGTAAAAATGATGGTACCTTCAAAAAATTACACTGAATTTCAAGAGAGAATAGTTTAACATTTTCTCCCAAAATTACACCATTATGAGAGCTGGTGTTATTAAGAAGAAACAACCTTATTTTATATGGGGGGGGGGGGGGTTAATGGAGAATTATTTTGTTTTTTCCTGGCAAAAAAAAAAAAAAATGCATTTCCCCTGTTTTAGAAATTTTCCCATTTAAAGTCCCATCAACACCAATCTCCTTGAGGAAGCTTTCAGTTTCCCCTTTAAATTTACAAACATAAATTTGGGAGTCCCCTCAAATCCTCCATTTCTCCCCCTCCTGCATTAATATGGCCCTTCCCTTGGGTCAAGGAAAGTTGCCACACCACACTGACTTGGTAAGGGGCATTACTTAAAAATACCCGTCGCGGTTCTCGAACCTAAATCCCCCTGGTGGGAGCGGGTTACAAATTTTTAAAATAATCAGCTGCAAATACCCCCTTTTTAAACCCCAAACAACCCCCTTGTAAACTGGGCAAACACCACTTAAATTCGTGCCCCACTTAACAACAAACAAGCCCCTTAAGCCAGGACAAACCACTTAAACGGACAAACCCCTTTTTAAACCCTGGACAACCCCACCTTAAACCCCAACAATCCCCCTTAAGACCAGACAAACCCCCTTAAACCGGACAACGCATGTGCAACGTCCGCACAATGCATACGCACATGCACGCCTACGCGTGATGGGGCGAACATCTGCGCATGCATACGAGTATTATGTGCAAACAAGACACATGTAAAACAAACAAAAACCCCCTAAAACCCCAAAAACACCCCTACCCACCCTATTAAACCCAAAAAATCACCTAAACCAAAACAACCCCCCTTGAGTTAAACCTGGACAAACCCCCCTTAAACTCGTGCCAACCACCTAAACAACATCAAGCCCCCTTAAGGCCCAACAACCCCCCTTAAAACCGGAAAACCCCCTTAAACCCAGGACAACCCACCTTAAAACCCCAACAAATCCCCCTTAAAGCTGTGGACACCACCCCCTTAAACACGACCAAACCCTCCTTAAACCTGGAACAACCCACCTTAACCCCAACAATCCCCTTAAGTCCAGACAACCCCCCTAAACCCGGACGACAACCCCCCTTAAACCAGGACACCCCTTTAACCCAGACAAACCCCCCCCACCCACCCCCTTTAAACCCAACAATCCCCCATAACCCAACAACCCCCTTAAAGCGGGACAACCCCCTTAAACCCGGACAAACCCCCTTAAACTGGAACAAACCCCCTTAAACTAGTGCAACCCACCAAACCAAAAACAAGACCTTAACCCCGAAACCCCCCCTTAAACCCGGAAACCCCTTTAACCCGGACAAACCCACCTTAAACCCAAACAATTACCCCTAAGGCCAGACAACCCCCCTATTAAACACGGACAAACCACCCCCTTAAAACCCAGACAACCCACCTCTCACCCCAACAATCCCCCCTTAACCCAACAACCCCCCTAAAGCTGGACAACACAACCCCCCCTTTTAAACCCGGACAACCCCCTTAAACCTAATCAGAGCGAGAGTACATGATTCCCCCCCCTCAAGTTCATCATTATGTTTTCGAATGCTTCCATAATATACCTATGTACACACCTCAATGGACAATAAAAAACATACACCAGAGCGGGGAATGAGTTTTTGATGGAACATGACACGAGGTTTTAAAAGACCGAACATGAGATGTTTCTGGGAGGTTCTACTGATTCGTTGAAGTAGTTTAGGATGTTCCATTTCTTTGGGGGGGGTGTCATTATTGGGGTTTTGCTGTCTATGTTTGTATTTTGGTGGTTATGGTTCCATTGGTGCTCACGTTTCCATTTTTGGTGGTTCCGGGGTCTAGTGGTTACAGTCTCTTGGTGGTTCCGATGATGTTGGTTCTATTTCTTTAGTGTTCTGGTTTGTCTACCAATTCGATTTTTTTGTTTTTTTCATGGTATGTATCAAGCTTGCTGATTTATTTTATGTTTCCTTGTTGTGTAATTATGTTGGTAGTTCCTCAACAGTGATGTTGACTTGTTCAACTTTTCAGATCCCACAGGACCTTTGTGTTATAAAATTGTTCTTTTCACTAATGTTATAGGAACTAGTTGGGTTCAGGTCAGATCCCTTGAAAACATAATAATTGATTAATATTGGTGATTTTTATCGCAGGATACAAGAATTTATCGCTCTCGCTTTGAGTTTTGAAAATATTGCACGGTCGCTCCGCGACTCGTACAATACAATATTTCAAAACTATAGATTGACCGATAAATTCTTGTATATACTCAATCATCCAGATATTATTCAGAATCGGACTTATGGATCTTCAGATAGTTTGTTCACAGTTTTTTGGGTGAATGAAAAGACCCCAAATATGAGCCCATTAATATGCAAATAGCTATTTAATTAGGCATATCATGCGCCACAAACCTAATCAGAGCGAGAGTACATGATTCCCCACCCTCCCACCAAGTTTCATCAAAAGCGGGGACTATGGATATTCAGAGAGTTTGGGTCAATACCCCAAATTAGCCCATAAATATGCAAATTAGCTATTTAATTAGCATATCATGCGCCACAAACCTAATCAGCCCGAGAGTACATGATTCCCCACCCTCCACCAAGTTTCATCAAAATCGGACTCATGGATCTTCAGATAGTTTTTTCAAGGCTTTTTGGGTAAATAATACCCCAAATTAACTCATTTAAATTATGCAAAATTAGGACCTAATAGCATATGCTACGCACATAATCTAATCAGATGAGGGGCATGGCAGTCCGATCCCACCCACCAAGGTACAGTACATCACCATAACCCGTATGGGTCTCATGTTATCGCGTTCACAAGATGGTGTTGGACGCCGCCGACGCCTTGGATGATAGCCTAATCCCCCTTCTGCTTTCAAGCCAGGGGGATAAAAAATCACAAAAATGGGGGTACATTAACAATAATGGACATTTGAATTGTTAGATAAAACACCCTTGTGTGTTCAATGTTGTGAACTCTCTTTTTTATTAAATAAAACTCCAGAGTTATCGTTAAATAAATATCCAAATCTCAAGTGCTATTAGATAACAATTCACCCAGTGACGAGAAAGAATTTAGAAAGCTGTTGGATCTGTGATATGAATGCATACCTCCATTGGTGAGTGCCATCAGCACACTTCTCACCACATTGTAGGGAATGTAAATCCAGTGAATCCTTTGAATTTGCACCCCCTAATTGTCCTCAACTCTAACCATGTTATATGTCCTTACCTGATGATAGGGCTGTAACAAGGGAGGGGTGGTGGTTAATGGGAATCCCCCAAATTCCCCCAACACCCTAAAAAGAGTTAAAAAGTCAAAAAATAGATTTTGTGAAGAGAGCAACCCAAAATATTAGAGTTTTCATGTTTTTTTTTTAAAAAGGTTAAAAATTTTGGTATAAAAAAATCCACATATGCCACCACCCCCTTGCAAGTTTAGGGAGGTCCCTCTTGAAAAAATTGCCCTGGTTATGGTCCTACTGGCTTGGAAAACACATGCATTTTATTTACAACATTTTAATTGAGCTAATTACAGTCTATAACCAGTGGAAATGCAGCTTTTAAGCTCTCTTCAGGCGTCGGAACACAAGCAACTCACCTGTGCATTTCTTAACATAATTCGTTGATGTAGTTGCACGTTAGTAACCATTGAGTTACTGGTTTCAAGTCCTTGGGCTAATGCACTGTCAAATTATGCATATTGCCAAAGGATTTGTGTTGTGATTCAATGTGTCAGTGGCTCGTACCAAAGTTGGTGTGAGCAGTTGACTGGCAACGTCTTATTCTAACATGTTCTACATCAGCGAATACAAATATTAACCTCGCTACCCGAGTCATTTTTTGCTACAAAAACTCATGAGAGAGGGGTGGTGCCACACTGTATTTGCGTACTGAACGTCCTAATCCTCTAAATTTGGTTTATTACAGGGATAGATTAGAGTTTCTTTCTTCCATTGGCATTAAAATAAATACCAACATTTTTTTTAAAGTCTGACTATGATGTTGTAAATGGAGGAAAGTATGAAAATACTGGAGATAGATTGGAAATGATATTTTGCAATTTTTACTGACGTAAAATCTTACTACAGCGCTACAAAATGCACCGAGTATTAAACACTGGGTCATATCCCATTCAAGTAGAGCCAAAAAACATGTGAAAATTTGGGTATTTTATTTTTTTGTACACTAACGATACTACGGAACTTGCCAGTGCTGACATGCGGAATTTTATGAAGCGTATTATGACATCATTCTAGGTTATGCTGGTATCCGTTGGTGAGCAATGGAAAGAGGAGTTACCATAGCTATCCATGGTTCAAAATCAAATGTCGTGATATTCTGCTCAGGCGTGGTGGTACAATCAATCACTTTGGGATCCCCATATACCCCATGTTTGTTTGGGTTTTGCATGAAAAGGAGCATAAAATGTCTGATTGAAAATTACATTAAATAATTTGGCCACAAAAAGGGGGGGGGGTTTAGCATATTGATGGATAAAATCTTAAGGGGTGACAAACCACCCCCTTCGGTAGTTAGACGAGGTTAAAAGTCAATCCAAAATTGAAAAGTGATCTTAATTCTTTTACCCTCCTTTTCTTGTTACCAGATATCAGTGTCATTTGCCAACTATTTTACATCAATTCCAATCTTAATTGCAACATGATAACAAATAAAATTATCTTATAAATGAACTCACAGTGATGACAATATTCTAATATTTAAAAGGCAGCTATCCAAGGTGATTGGGGAGATGAAGGTGAAAATGGTAATATGACAAATCAGGGCAATTAAAATTTATTTTAGATTTCTCGAACATGTATACCTGATATATGCCCGAACAAATAAGAAGTTATTAAATAAAAGAAAAGTTCCTCAATCTCATGGATCAACAAAGATATCGTGATAAATGTAAACAATCAAAGATTAAATCGTTAAAACAAACATGGCCAAATGAAGGACGTTGTTTAAAACCATTCATCAGAAAAGTTAAGGGGGTTTGGGGTCATTTGCCCATTATATTGTCTCTTCAAACTTTGCATTAAATGTGGTTTCACGATATGAACAACAAAGTAAAAGAAGACAATTGGGGGTCACTGAGGTATTTTTGAGATAAAATCCATTTTAAAAATACACATATGTTGCCAAACTAACTACATAAGGATATGGAACAAATCATTTTGGGTCTAGGAAAAAAAGTTGCTCAAAAAAGTTGGAGTCAATTTTTTGATCTAAGCTGCGCACTCACCGGAGCTTCTAATAAAACCAAAAACACATGGGGTCACAGAGGACCCTTTTGAGAAATTCACCCCCAAATCCTATGTACGAAAAAAAATATGAACCCATGTGATATATAAGTGCATTTAGCACTCAACATTTAATGCAAAAACGTATTACGAACCCATCCTCCTCAGAAATTAAAGAATGTTTTTTATTTGCCTAAAAATGATGACTTAGGGAGTGCGTTTGCTGTGTGAGGTGAAAGCACAACTTTAATGCATAAGCGTTGCGACATGACTGGACATTCTACTCAATTGACTGAACAGGAAGAGAGCAACAAGGCAACATAAAACAGAGAGTATGAACAAGCACAAGCTAGCCAGTTCAAAGACAAAGCAAGGGAGTGAGTATGATAAATGGAAAAATGGTTGTGTTAAATCTAAAGTTAAGATGGCTAAGCAAGGATAAAACTGTTCAATATTTCGTGGCAGAGGAGGAATGCAAATTTCTTCCAACCTTTTTTCCACTTTGGAAACGCTTTGAGGAACATGATATCAGGTGAATGACGATTCAAGTAAGGTATGATGCATCTGGTATTTAGGCTTATACAGCTAAGATGTTCTATCAATTGATTAAAAAGAATTTGAAAAGGAGAGAAAAGGTACCACAGAGCAAGCAAAGAAATCCTATACATAGGGTTGTAGAAGGAAAAAGAAAGTTTCAATGGACAAACTTAAAATTAAGGCGAGCCGCTAATATGAGATGGCAGAAACAAGGAAAAGGTCATAATAGTTTTGACAGGAGTTCGGTCACTCATGGGCAACAAGATTGCATCTGTAAAGAGAAAATCAACACAATAATTCTCAGACACAAAAACTTGGGACTACAAATTGAATGACAAGCCATTTCAAATGGAGCAGGTTCTGAAGCAGCTGCCTCACAAACAAAGAAGAGTGGGTCTGACAAGAATAATGTGCAGTCTTGAAGCAGAGCGCGACACCCCCGTGTTTAGCAAGGCACAAATATGGACTGTGACGAGAACTGGATTTCTTCTGTTCATAAAACCTCAAAAAAAATTATTTCCCACAAAGGCAAAAAAACAAGTTCATGCAAAAAAACAAGGGGGGAAGCAGATGTTTAAACACAACACTCTTGGGATGGGCCAATGCATTAGGATTATTCACTTCCATCTGTCATTTTGAAGGAGCCAGATTTGCAACTGCTCCCATGGAAGCTGCTCCACCAGGAGCATTGTTTGGATGTGCAGCAAGGACACATCTTTCATCATTCTGAAATTTTTCTATCAGCGAAGGCTTTTTTTTTTGAATAAATCATTCTCCTGCACGGTCCGCTACTGTTAGATTCTTGATGGGCATCCTCACACTTAACAAGAGTACACTCGAAACTGCACGGGACACCAAATTGAGCTGGATATGCATTTTCCCCCTACATACCCACTGGCTTTTCAGCCTTTGGATTTAGATCTGTTGTTGGACCCCTCTTAAAAGTGAATACGACGAGTAGAAAAATTTATGACAAATAACCCAAGAAAAGTTGTCACACGATTGATTTTCAAGAAACTTTCTCTTTGACGGACTTCGGGATGATTATCGATGTTGAGAAGATCTTCAGCCTCTACCTATGAAGGTCCTGAGGTGTACTTTTCTGTCAACAGAAATATACTTTCAATGGCCACAAGCATAATTAGTCTATCACCCTGAAATTATTCAAAATCTGGTTTGTTCGTGACGAAACGTTGAAAGAGGGGTGGTGGGATTATTCATGGAGGTAAAAAATCGGCAATGAAGGGGTTAGTTATAAATATTAATCCACAGAAATTATTTTGGCATGCAACTGCAAATGGAAGGAGAGTGTTGCGCTTTATATCTCAACACCAATTACGCAGTGGTGTTTAAATGTAGCTTTTAGTCTACCTTATTAAAAAGATCAATTTTTAAAATCTGTGGTATTAAATAAAACTGATCATGTTTAGTGGGAATGACACTATGTTTATGACTATTATTGTATTTTTCCATTTTTATAGGTACAAGCATTATTCATTGCTGGGTGGGGAGGAATAATATTTCATAGAGTATTTGAAGGATGTGTTGAGTGGATGACCACCTACCATCACACCACCCAGAGATGAACAGACACCATTTTATACCAGACTGTAAATGAGGGAAAAATGCATCTTTAGGCCAAAATGGGCATCACTTACAGCTTTAGATGGTCGAGTGCTGTCGTTTGGAGATTTTTGGCATCACAGACTGGCAAATATTCTTCACCTAATTAGTGAAGAAGAGACTGCCGAGTCACCTCATCTTGGGGGTCTTGTATTTTTTTTGGGGGGGAGGGGTAAAACAACATATGGGAGTGTTTTTCTGGTCTGCCAGGCATTGATAATGAAGAAGTGCAAGATAAGGAAGTGAAATGCCTGTACAAGCAGAAGCATTGCAGAAGGTTGCGAAGGGAAGATGCTTAGGAAGGTGGAAAATGAAGAGTAGTAAGAGAAGGAAAAAAGCATTTGACGTGGGTCAAATGGTTGAGGCAACCCGATGGACTTTTGTGCTGTTGGCGATCATCATGTTCAATCACAAGCAGATTCTTCCATTTCTACCATTTTGATGGAATGTGGTAAGTGTAACCTTTTCTACACTTGCAGAGGACCAACCACTCGGGGCCGCCAGGACTTTTGTGATGTTGGATCAATCATGTTCCAATGCACAATGCACGATGATTCCCATTTTTACCATTTTGCTGGAATGTGGCGAGTGCAACCTTTTCGACCACTTGCAGAGGACCAACCAGTAAGGTAGCAAGGACTTTTGTTGCTGTTGGACATCATGTTCCAATCATAAAAGCAGTCCTTCAATTATACCATTTTGCTGGAAGGTGGTGAGGTTAACCTTTTCTACCACTTGCAGAGGACCAACCGGTAGGTAGCATCTTCCATCCACAATGCAGATGTTCCTTTTACCATTTTTGGGAATGTGTTTCGTGTAACCTTTTCTACCACTTTTTTGGTCATGGTTTTACTTCAATCTCTTTGATGATGATGACCTGAGTGATCAGGGTATTCACTGTCTGACTTGTAGGCTAATATTCAAGACAGTCATCGACTAATGTGCGAATGACAAGCATGACTGCTAGCCAAAAACTACTAAAAATATGCAAGCTTTTGAATTTTTGCGTGATTGCCACTAACTTCAACCAAAGAAGAAAACATGTTGAGCTGTTGGATCATCATATTCCAATCACAATGAAGACTGTTTTGGATCAGGCCGGGGTGATCAGTCCGTACGCAATGATGTGAAATTTGAATTAAAAATATAACTCTTCTTTGGACATCGATCTTTGTGTGACATTCATATTTTTGAACATTTGAGTGTGAGTGTGTATAGTGATGTGTGTGTGTGTACACAGGCACTGTGCTATTGAGAACTCATGTAAATAAAACAGCATCATTCCAGTTTGTATATACTTATAAACACAACTTATTCCCTTGTTCTTTTCACTCTAATTGATTTGTGTTATTATTGGGGTTCACATTGACCCAGGTTACAAAGTTGGGGGATCGTCCGGGAGGTTTATGGGTATAACACTTTTAATTTTGTAGTTTAAGTAAAAGCACATTTCTGAACGCCCGCCTCGATTGATCTGAAATGAAATTTATTAATAGCAAAACTTGGATAAATTTGAAATTAATTGTTAACATTTTTATGTGAAGTTTTTACAAATTGGTAATCCCCATTATATCAATGGTTGGGAGTTGGAATGTATCACTTATTTAAAGCGCAGTTGGTGACAGTACCACAGGAATTCAATACCCGTCACCTTGGATAAGAAAGCTGAAGGGAATTTGGGACTCATGGTGTAAAATACAGCAAGTAAACTTGCGCGCTCCCCCTGGCAACAGGTGGCGTATAAACAATGTTGGTAGTTGCAGAGGTTGTCAGTGCAGGGCATCAAAATTCAATAAAATTGTTCTCATGGAATAATCTAGAAATATAGCAGTTTCGGAAAAATGAACCCCAGCAAACCAAAGGGGAAGAAAATGAGCGCAGATGACTTTTTGACCTTGGTATGTGACTTTTGACCATAACAAAATATGAAGGAACCGTTACTATTGCACCTTCGACCCAGGTTAGGTTGTATCGGATTGGACTTAAACTGTTCAAAGACGACCAGAAAAACAGAAACTAACCAAACTGGAACGACTCAGTTGACCTTTGACCTTGGTTCATGACTTTACACCATACAAATGAAGGAACCCCTTATTGCACCTTCACCCAAGTCTGGTTTAAATCAGACGTAAATATTTCGAAGGAGACGCAACAAATTAAAAAACCCTATAAAAACGGAACAAGCACACATAAATACACTACAGACAGCGCACTCCGCCAAATCCCCTATGCTTTTCAGCCTGGGGGATAAAAAGGCAGCCATTAAACGATGCTCACTTAACATCTGATGAAGTGAATCGCCGAGACCATTCCATCCAGGCGATGCGATCAGGCCTTTCGGGGTCTACAAAGCTTCAACACTAGGAACAATTATTAAGAGAAGACAATGAGGACTACACTGTTCTGTTATGGAGTTTGAGGTAAAGCTCCAACAGAATTTTGAATAGACTGGTGTAAAAAGGCAGACATTTTAAACGATTCACGCATAAAATCTTGAGGATGATCGATGACCAATCCCATCCCAGGTGGTGCTATCAAGCCTTTCCAAACATTAGTGAAACGTATTAATAGAAGACATGTCCAATGAGGACTACACTGTTCTGTTATGCGAGGGTTGCGGTGCCAGTTGAGATTCACAAGCTCCAACAGACTCAGGATATCAGATTGGCGGGGCAGCTTGTACCTTTCAGTAGATATCTCTAGGGATTGTCCAACATTTCCCACTATTCAAGGACAAGGTTTACTTTGGCAACACTCGCAAGCCTCAACAGTTCGGCTATTGCTTTTCTCTAAGCACAGAAAACTGTTATGTATGTGAAGTACGCTTGATATTTAGATTATATAAAAACTCCATAAAAACAACTGGGGCCAGAGTGAAATTGATCATAAACCCAACCTGCACAAAGGAACCGCGATTTTACAACCTCAACCAGGGTTTGATCAGATTGAGGACAATGATGACATGATGACTTCTACCTCAATGGTCGCACCTCGCCAAGGGCATCGCAAGTGATTAAAACAGGGCCTACGACCCCGCACAGGAAAACCACCAAGTCTTACGGAGCGCATGACCTATATTTCACTAGCAACTGACTCGACGCCAACGAGTCAGACAAAAGGCAAACACAAAAAATGAGTAAGCAGGAAAGGATGGCAGAAAATAAAAAAAGGAAGGAAAAGAAGCAAATGAAGAAGGCGCTTGCATATGTAACTAGAATAACGATAGTGAGGTTTGACATGCGAATGCCCAGGATTCACTGTGGGTCCATGGTCTAAGCAGTGGGGGGGGTGGCCATATTATTATGACACCACATAAAAGGTAGCAAATGATGCACTTGAGTGATTCCCAGATATCACTTCTACTGTCCCAACATATCGTGAATGAGCCATCTGTTGACATAAACACAAGAACAATACGATCGTTTGGAGCTTGTTAAGCATAGATTTAGGATGCGTTTAGGGCAAAAAACAACCCCAAAAAAACACGTTTGTTCAGGAGAAATGTGAGAAAAGGCTAATGTGCATTTTTTTTTAGTTTTAAGATCATGTGTACATGGTGAAACGAGAAAAACAGAAAAAATTGAAACAAGTAAACCTGCTGGGAAAGGGTTATGATTATACAGACAATTATTACAATTCGGTCACTGCAGCACTGCTCTCTGGACACAATACAGGGACATACAGAGAAGAAATAGGAGGTAATAACCGAAATAATAAAGCGACAATACAGTAGGATAAGACATGTATTATATTATGCGGAAGGGTGGATCTTCTTGTTTGGCTTTTTTGTTTTTTGAACAAAGTCCAAAAAACAACCAGGCCCTTTTTTGTCAACGGCAGGCCACAGCAGCAGATGTGGAGATTACAAGGTATAGCGGAAAAAATTATACACCAGTTTGCAGCGGATTCCAGAAACGAAAGGACAGAGTCAAGCTTCACAGCAGAGGTTCTAATAATTTTCACTTGGTGGGAGAACAGCTTAGCTCGGTACTAGTAGACAAGAAAACACCATGGTCTGCCGATGATCCCCATACCAAAGCTGCTAACAAAGCCTTACTGAAATGGGCGGTTGGTTACATTTGGGACCCACCTTTGTCTGCTCCCAGTCGAATTCAGCAGCCTTTAAGGAAATAAAGTAAGTATTACATGCACTTTCTTCCGTAAGGTTGTGATTTCGCCTGGGAGCAGACAACGGTGGAGTACAACAAGAGTACCCAAACCGTGCTGAATGATAGCCCCTCTTGACCTCCAACCACTTCAATAGTTGATGACATTGGATCAAGAGAGAGATTGTGTATGGAATTACAACCCAGATTGATAATTTGCGTTCTGGCAGTATGTGAGGCGTATCCCTATTTAAAAACACATCCAAAAGGTATGAAAGCTGATGTGAAGTGTATGTAAATGATGTTGAATTTATCAGTGTCACCACCAATATGTGGTGAGCAAATACAACACCAGACTTCCTTTACATATATATGTGTATTAGGATATGGAAAATTCTTTACACACGCTCATTCAAAAATATATTATCAGTCGGGGTATCGGCTGAAGGTTACCAAGATATGGTATCGGCCAATGCGATTAAAACCTAGATTGGGACATCCTTAACTGTGTCGCTTAGAACACGGTTCAAGTGTTGCCATGTAGACATAGTGTAAGAATTAAAAATCCTGAAATTCCTCTACGTAACAACAACCGAGAGAAAAAGCCAAATGCCAAAACCTGTCAGAGTTAACTGGCAAGAAATTCAAAATCAAGGTAGGTAAACCTAGCACCAGCAATGCCAAGTAATTGCCTAAAGTGAAGAACTTCCAGCCTCATCTTATTGGACCCATTTCAATGACTGCTAGCTGCACAACATAATTGTTCCGTCCACAACCAGATGTTCTCCCCATTATGCTTCACTTCTGTGTTTACCAAGCTTCTACAAAGAAAAGGGCAAAGAAGAAGATTAAGGTGAGCCCAAACAAGCAAAAGCCGTCCAACGAGATAGCTTCATGAAAAGATCTAGGCTGAACAGGCACCCAAGTGAATTGGTCTCAGAAGTTTGGCGATTACCGCGATCCTTTGTTCCTATGGTAAAAGCCCCATGCAACCAAGAACGGCAAAGTTGCACTAGAATATGCAGGGCCTCTTTCCCCCAGACAACTTGTATATTGACAAAGCGAAAGATGAGGCATTGTTAAAATTGGGGCAACTTCTGATATAAGGTGAGACGCCTAGTTATAGTTTAAAAACACAAAATGAACAAATCCCAACTCGCCGTCATGGCACGAAATGAGGGGTAGGTTTGAATAGCAGCTTCTAAAGTACATGTAGTCTTGCACACCAAAAAAAAAAACCAACAGCTCCCATCTGTACTTACGATGTATGTTTGCCATCGCAGGATTTGAGCCGAATGCCAGCAATAGAGTGGGGTAAGACATGCGGAAAGTCGACGAGTTGCGCAGTTACACAGAAAACCTGGCCAGACAGTGAGGTATTGTTGACTGATTTATGGTTGAGTAAGGATTATCCTTATATTGATTCATCACCTGACATCCTTGGTCGTAGTATTCATGTGCTGGAGAAGGTAGTGGTGGAGATTAAATGCCCTATGGAACCAAAGTCATTAATGTAGCTACAAACATACGGCTTTCCTTTAACAACCAGAAGTTCACCCCATTTTGCGTCTTCCTTGTACCAAACGCTTTAGAATGAAATTAAATACTTAAGACTAAACGGAAGGTAAAGAAATGAGGTAAAAAAAAGAGCTCTCAACCATAAACCAAATTCACATTGAATAATGCCAAAGGTAATAAGCTTAAAACAAGATAATTAGTCCACTCAATCTATGGTTGGACCTAGACAAACTTGATTACAAAAGATTTTCTTGCTGTAACTTGCTGTCAAAACCTTCCCAAAACCAACATAACAAAAGGTAGAAAAAAAAGGATCAGGATGGGCAAGAAGCTAAATTTGCATTCATATAAAACCGATGGCCATTTTTGCTTTTTTATATTTTGGATATTATACCGAATATTAAAAGGAGCTGACCGATTCCCGATTTAGTATATAAATTTTTCATCTTGGGAGAATGGCCTACCTCCAAACCCACCTGTAATATTTTGTGCCGATATTCAACCAGTTTTTTCATGTGAGAGCTAAAAATGATTTCGGAGCCATAGACATATCGTCGGACCGAAATGGGGTTAAATTTTCGTCATTACTTTCCCAAACCAAATAGCTTTAGCCCTAAGATTTTCCCATACTGTGAAATTCGCAGGGGGTGGGTAAAGGAGGAAAAAAATAGAAGTTCTTCAGATACCAAAATGTTGGACAATTCCGTTAAAATCTAGGATTATGGGGACTATGGTAGTAGCAATCGGGCCACGGCCCTTTGCCTCTGAGTCTTTCTTACAGCTCTTACTGTAAGCAACATAGGACCGGGGTACTGTAGGGGACCGTGTGTAGTGCAGATGGTTGATGATTCTCTTCCTAATTGACGGTCATGTATTCCCATCCGTTCTTTTTGGCATATAGAGTAGGCCGAATTTATCTGCAGCATTCTGTCAAATGATGCATTTTAAAGTAGAGTCTTGTGTCGCAATATCCCATCCCCTGTTAAGAGCTGCGTTAGTCAAGGTCTGTGAGAGGTGGACTTTGGGTGGACGTCTAGAATGCTTGACCCCTTTTTTGTGCTGCTTTCCTACCTATTACCCAGGCTTTTTACCAATGACCCCCTTTTTAAAAAGTTCGCAACTCAATGGGGACATTTTATTCTTTCCTGCTATCCACTTTTTTCACACGTTTACATAAAATTATCGTCTTTTTTTTTTAAAGAATTTGAACACCCCAAATTCAAAATTTTAGCGGCCTCCCCCTACGTGCATTATTTTTACACAAATTTTTAATTTCATTGGACAATTTATATTTACCGGCAATGGATCTGGAAAAGAGGGGCACTTCCTATTTAACTTCAGGTTTTAACATCAGTGACACCCCTTCTTAAAGTTTCATACGTGATGACACCCATTTGTATTGGATGACCCTAGTTTTATTCAGTTTTGTATCGAAGACCCCCGTATTTATGTTACTTTTTATTTGAAAGGACCCTATTTTCAGTCACCTGGCCGACGACATATACCCATCACTTCACGTAGGGAGTGCCCCCGCACTAGTTTAACACAATGTGTTTGGAATATTCTATTACTCTCTGATAATATAATTGCTAGTATAAGTATTCCCCATCCCGATTGTGTCGGGGGGCACAAAATAGAATGCAAAATGAATTTTGGGGAGAAAGGAAAACTGTGGCCATCTGAATAATGACCATTTTCCACATATCAATTGCAAGTACTCACATCTTGCAGGTATATCTTGTAAAAATGTTTCAAATACTAAAATACTAACCGAAAATCGAAAATATCCCCAAACATGTATTATTGAGCTATTACAGCTGTCGAAAATATGGGCGTAACGTCCGAGATAGGTTAAATGGCATAT
>JAMKCH010054859.1:0-32383 GCA_023653785.1 Ophioderma brevispina | reverse complement strand
AAGTATTTGAGGAAATTTGTCATACCGTCTCCGGCAAATAGACACAATGGCATTGGTCATGACATGATCATGATACAGCGATGGTGTCTCAAAATCTACACTAAACAGCTGATTGTGGTTTACATCAGACTCAGTACAGAATAAACAAAGATCAATGATGTTTGTGTTTGAGGTCAAACTGTATTGATCACATGGTGCACAAAATCATGCAGGAGAGTCTGTGATATTCATCGGGAAAGCATGAAATGATGAAAGGCTTTTTTGATCTCAAGTCGGAATTTTGATACGCACGTATAGAAGTTACAGAATCAGATAAAAAGTACTGCCATGTCATTAATACACAGATTTCAAGCCAACCACTTGCAGGTTATGTTTGCATATCCATGCCAGTAACAAAGATTACAATATAAAAATATGAATATTTGTGATTTTTTTTGTGTTTCGGATTAGAAAATTGCTGCTAATCCCTTTAAATTAAGCTTTGGCAGAATACTAAATTCATACCACTGCGTGGAAAGAATTTTGTATTGTGCCACCCACTTAGGCTATGAATTCGGCAGTCTCAACACAATGGATTAAAGTGCATGTTGAAGGATGTGGAATTATTCAGAATATACGGCTTATTATATTCGATGAAACGAAACGAAAGAGGCTCAGTGCACCCATTGGATTACACGCTTTATTCTGTCAGAGTATAAAATGTGTGATAACGGAATAAAGCGTGTAATCCAATGGGTGGACTGAACCACTTTCGTTTCGTTTCGTCGAATATACTACTCTAGCATTATTCTTGAAATTTTCAAGTTAATCAAAACATTTTTCTTTCTAAATATTATAGTAGACTTAGAGCATGTATTTTGCTTTAAAATGAGGGGTCAATTACCTTACTATAGTTGATCCAACCTCATATGCCCGTCCCTCTATAGTTTTGGGCTGTGACAATTGTATAGAATAGGATCACTTCAGGTGTAATCGGTAGTATAGCCAATCACAATAGGATTGACTCTGCGTCCAAGTAAAAATTAAGACTGAGCACAAAAAAGTAATGTTTGTCGTACATTTGCAAACTTTTCATAAAATAAAACCATGATGCATAGGCCTATAGTATATCGAGATTAACACCCTGGCCATCTAGAGCCGCTTCCTGGTTTGTCCTGCTTCGACATCTTTATTTGATGTGCACAGATGAAAGGATGTTATTATTACAAGCCCAGGATCTTAAATTCTTCCTGTCATTACCATTCTGCCTGCCTTTGCAGCTGCTCCCGACTTGGGACGGCGGAGGTGGGTTAAGCGCTTTGGCCCCGGGGACCCTACCTCTCCAGCTGCATAGCTGTTGGCACTTCTGGTCTTTCTACTAACTTCCAAACATCTTGTTGCTTCTCCACAGCCAGATTGTGAATGTTGCTCTCGGCTGTTTTAGAGATTTCATCTACTGCCCCCCTTTTGCTTGAATTTCCTTTGTTGGATAAGGCCTTCAAGCTATTTGAAACATGCTATGACGGGGCCCTTTGTTTGTGTTTCGTGGTAAAGACTCTAGCGAGTCCACTTTCAACGCGGAACTATTACTTCACTTCCAATCCAGTATTCTGACATTCTAGGATGAGATCGGCGTACTTGCATTTTTTCCTGGAATTAGCAAGTGCAAAGTTTTCCTCTGCTGGGACTGTCAGCTCGATCACCCCACATCGTTTTGTAAAAGTAGAATATATGGTGATATCTGGGCGTTTTGCAGTTACCACAAGTACTGGTGGAAACACTGCAGGACTCTTATCTTCATCCAAAACAATCTCCCAGTCCTTACAGTAGTGTATCCTGTCATGTTTCTCATTACTTGACCACTTGACATTTCTGTAGCATTGCCCTTTCTCTATTTGAAGGCTTTCCAGACTTCTGAACATTGGTCTGACTCTTCTTCATATATGCTCTTGCCCCTACAATTGCTTGGGGCAATGTGGTGGATGATTTGGCGCCGCACCATGTCATGCCTCCAGTTATATCTTCCACTCTGATGAATATTGGCAACAGTTGAAGATATGGATCAAGGTACATTATTGTGTCTAAATATTGGGCATAATCCCAATGATGCTTGCTCCAGTTCTTCAGGTTTGCGGGGGGTTGGTAATGTGTCCTGCACTGAGTTGAGATAGAATTTGAGCAGTTCTGGTGACCATGAATACAACAGCTTGTTCCACGTGAGTTCAAATTCACTTGCAATTCATTCATCATCGTCTGATTCCGATTCATTGTCACTGTCTTCCGTCAGCTTGATAGGGATTGATTTATGTCATATCACAACAATATTCCCCTTTGCTCCAGTCATGTAGGAGTCTGTCTAATCCCAATAACATGTGTTTTGTCATTTTCCCAATCATTTCGGTGACTTTTTGTAGAGCTTTCCCTCCTTCCTCGACAGTTTTAGTTTAAAGTCCTTGTTATGTTTGGCCACATCAGCTTTTATGTGTGACCAAATGAGTTCTATCTAATTGGGTTAAGATCGGGTGATAAGGAGGAAGTCATAACTTCACATACCCGTTAATGACAACAAATGTATACGACAGATGTTAGTTATGCTTAGCAAGACTAGCTTCCGTTACAGGCTCCAAGTTTACATCTGGCCTGAAGCCATTTTTTATTGCCCCCTAATTTGAAAGGCCAACTTTGGTGGCCTTTGTCTCGGGTGTTTCATAAGGTGACACCCTTTTCTGACAACCCCTATGAAGTTGGGAAACCTTAAAAACAGGAATAACCCACATAAACCGTGTGGTTTATTCCCGTTAAGGTACGTTAATGTTTCCTAATTCATAGGGTGTCATAACAGTATGTCAAAAGGGTGTCACCTTATGAAACACCCCATTTGTCTCTGAAAACAATGAGTGCTCTTCATTTTATTTGTGGATACTAACTAGGTAGGTCTTATATGGCTCCAGAAACTACATGTAATCTAATACTATGGAAGTCCTCAATTTTTAACCAAAAAGGGAAGAAAATAATATAATAATGGTATTTTTAACCTCGGCGACAATATCCACGTATAAACGTGCTCAAGGCGTCTGTGCGGCAGCCATGAGGCGCTCAGCACATCAGAGAAACCATAATACCAGAAACATATTTATGCCAAGACGCCTCGCTTTTATAAGCAGGAGGAAACCGTAATACTCTGTGAAAACCTGCGGGAACGAGTATGGATCGAGAAACCAAAATTCCATTAAAGCCACCGGAACGAGCCTCTATTGGGGTTCGAACCCGGGACCCTCATTGGTGAAGGCGAGGGAAGATAACGCTGCGGCCAACCCGTCCCCCCAAAAATTCATTTCGAGAGTCCCCATTTTTTCATTTCACATGTCTTGTTCACGGGTGTAGAATTTAGCCCCAGGGGAAAATCTACTGATGGACCTCTACACATGAGAGCGGCGCCGCACAGTTGAATGGTCGCCGAGTGAAAACATCAGAAGTTTGTTTTGGCCTATCCACCTGCGGTGCACATATTCCACACAGATGTTCTTTTGTTTGACAAGGTGTATGCATGTTCCGCCATATTGACATCGGTCCAAAATCAACTTCCTGATGTTTCAATTAGCGACTCAGACCGCTATCCATGTGTAGAGGTCATTGGAAAATCTTTAAAGCACAATTATAAGGGTGCTGCATGGCAAGGTCAAAAGTTATCTTGCCAGACCTGCCTCCAGAACAACCACCAAGCATGCATAGAATACAAAAGAATCACCTGCCCCCGTCAAGAAATAAACTGAATTTTCAGGTGAACAAGGTGCGTGTATTGTTCCTCTCACCTTAGTTAATCTGGAGGGCAAACCAAAAGTCCATTCAGACATAATTTAGCTCTGTGAAGGGCCCTATTGGGACGCCCCAGTAGGTGTGTTCAGCTCTTGTGTCAAAGAGGGCTTCCCTTCATCCGATTACATAGATTTGCGGTCTGTGATGAAACCATACTTCAACATAACTTTGCTGTTTCTTACTGAAGAGATGATTCAACCCTTATAGTTTTATACTATTTCAATTGTTTCAGAGTTTCCTAAAAAAACACTTTTAATAATTTTTTTGGTAATTAAATTTCCAATTTTCAGAACATCCTTACAGGGGACAAGGCTGTTGATCCCAAAATGCCACTAGTTTAGACATTTAAATAAATGCACATCATGGACAGCAAGCACTGCAATGTCAAGGACAGCTTAGGAGCACGCCAAGGCAACATACAGCCCAAGGATTGCTACCATCATTAAAGCGTACACTTCTACGAGCTAGCAAGTTTAGAATTGTTCTGCAATGCCAAACTGCTAAATAAACTTAACAATGGTGATGCTATTGGTTTATGATCTGTTAACCTAGCGTACAATGCCCAATAAGTCGTATACTGAAATACTCCAGTTAAAATCAGCACTTGATCAGTAGCCATGACGATGGCCCATCAGTCTCACCAGTGGCATCATCTCCCACATGCAGTTCTTGCTAAGTATTCCTGGTCCTTAATCCTGTTGTTTAAGAAAATGTATCTGCTACTGCAAACCCTGGAGAGATTGCTACTTCTATCCAACCTTATGGCGAGATGTCCAGCTTTGTAAAAACGAATGTCGGTACAAGAGCTGGTCAGGGGCAGGGGTGGTGATAGGCAATTTGCAAAATATGCTCGTAGCGTGAAAATATTTTTCCTTTCACAGTCCTTCCTTGAAGAAATTTCTTGATGGTGGTCAGACAAAATCGTTTGAACAACAACACACTAGTTATTTTCAACATCACTAACCATTTCTAAGTCATGAGCAAGTGTCAGCAAGGATTCCAGATTTGTTGGAGAAACTTTGTGTTAATGCAAGAACTTGGAAATTCTGCAGCTGAATTGCCTAAATCCCCCCCCTATTGTCCAGGATTTGTACGAGCGGTTGGGATTCAGATACGATGCAGATTCAGATGCTAAGGAGACTAATTTTTCAGAGATGCGATGGTTAAGCATTTTTAGTTTTACTATAAACTGTTGATGTTAATGTAAAGCCTGACCCTCTTGGTTATGGGAGAAATACTCAAGAGGTTTCCCGATGCTGTCCCAGCGGGGGGGGGGGGGGGGTTAAAGGTGCTTGTTACAATCGTCTTTGGGTCCTCCCTGATTTACACTGGAAGTAGTTATAAATTTTGATATCATATGAAAGGCCGTATTTTCTCATTATCGTCGGAAATTTCAGCTCCAAATCCACTTTAAACAGATCAACAAAAAACTGCATTTTAATGGTTACCCTTAAATATTAGCACGTATGAATAAGAGAAGATATCAGTAGCTCCCACAATGCATTGCTTCCAATGGAAGGGTTTTTACCGGTAGTATGTGAATCTGTATAGATGAAACATTCTTAAATGCAAGTTTGGTGATCAGTACTGTCAATTTAGGCCATGTTTCTCCTCTAACATTCACATCAGTACCTGTACAAAAACCTTCATGGGGGGGGAAAAGCATGCCATTGTGGGAAGCTACGAATCTTCTCCTTGTAATGAAAGGGCCTTGCAATGTGCTTTAAAAAAAAAGCAGCTTCTATTGTCAAAACTGCAAGTTTTCGTTTCCCACGATACGATGGTTAGGTATATGCAGCCTGTGCCAGGCTCTCATATCAAGTGGAGAACAAGAAGCACATAAATCAGAACCACCTTTATGTGCAAGCATCTTCCCATGAAGGCCTACACGGGTTGGGATCGAGGAGCCCGCATAAGGCCCCTGGAGGGTCCAGGGGGCGGAGCCCCAGAAGGCCCTGGGTTTGTCATCTTAAAGGTAAAATGAGTGTTTCACAGCAAACAAATTTCACAATAAAATTTGTTTTGAAGGCTACAATAAATCTTTCCCTTTTGAAAAATCTTATTAATATTATACCACCCTATGAATATGTAAGCCTCAACGGAATAAAGTGCATATTAAGGGTGGTGGCAGAATACTGAATTCATCCCCTTTTTTTCCTCTCTTCACTTGGGATAGTCAGGCTAACCAGCCCTTTTTTAATACCCCTTTACTCTGTGACCTGGACATTTTTACCTGTGCTTGGACATTATGTTTGGCACCATAGCTAATGTCCGAATTGCCTCCCCACCCTCTGCACCACTGACTACGTGCATGGTGACCTCCGTTGATCCCTTACACCTCTCCATGGCCTATCGAAGACCCATCCCAGGACCCTGATTTTACCGCGTGGTCAAAATTTTGGTGTCGGGGTGGGGGGGAACTATTTCTCTCATTTGTCCTGTGAAACTTCGCGTGAAAAGAATGTGTTTGGTTGGGTTTTTATGAGCGAAAATTTGCCCCATTGTGTCGACCAATATCATCTTGTATATGTATTCTAAGGGCCTTAAAAATCATTTTTTAGCACTCTACCTATCGAAACAGTGAAATATCCGCAATGAAACAGAATTTAGCAGATTGGTATGGTGGTCATTGCGGCCCCAATAAAGAGGAAAATATTGTATATGAATCGTGTTCATCCCCCTTTAATCCGCTGTTTTTTTCATGCAACATTTTTCTTACTGTACAATTTTGCTTTCTTTCCACAAACAGAATTTGGGTGACGATTAGTCCCTTCTAGAGATAATCGCCCTCAATGCAGCAGCTAGGAAATGGGCTATAAAACCGTGTTTGATATAGTAGGAAGAACAGACAGACTAGAAGACGTGGCCAGGCTGTGTGTGGGAAAACACTGACGAATACCCCTACACTGCCCATTATTCCACACACACCCAGTTACATACTTCTAGACCCCCCACACTTTGGAACTTTTATAATTCGGTCTACTTAATGACCTAAGGTACGGTAGTGTATTTTGCTTAAAGGGCTTAGCAGCGAATTTGCTAATCCGAACCACTCGAAAAAATCATCAAAATTCATATTTTTATATGTTTGTTACTTGGCATGATATGCGAGCATAACCTCTGCAAAGTAATTGGCTTGACATCCGTATATTAAGACAGGGCATACTCTTTTTTTCTGATTCTGTAATTTCATACGTGGCGTATCGAAATTCCGACGTGAGATCAAAAACGCCAGGCCTTTCCCGGTGATATCACAGATTTTTCAGCGTGATACTGTGCACCATGATCAATACAGTTGACCGCACACACAAACATTATTGATACTTACATACATACATACAGGTATTTAGGACCTATTCACAAAGTACATAGCCATTTTTAACAAATAATACACAGACTCCTTGGAGAATAATATGTCTTGAGATTACTTGTGAATGTCGCAATTGAACTTGAACTTGCATTTCTAATTGACAATGGCAAGGAGTTCCAGGCCTTTGCAGCGACAACAGCAAAGCTACGACCACCGATGACAAGGTTTGTCCGTGGCACCACCAAACGGTTAATGTCCATTGCTGATCGCAGGGAGCGAGGAAGGGACATAAGAAACACAAACTGCTCAGGAATGATGGTGGAGCCAATTATTGAAGGCTTTATAAACATACAGCCAACACTTTGAACTGATTTCTTTGCTGAATGGGAGCCAATGCAATGCTTGAAGGAGGGGTTGAGCTTCAATCTGGACCAACAGCAAACACAAAGCGATGCAGCATTGTTTGTAGTCGCTGCAAACGTCCGAGATCATGGCGAAAATAAGTAAAAACAGCATTACAATATGATTCTATAAATAATCAGAGCCCTAACTATGTGGTGACATGTTTCAGTATCGATAAATCTACGAACCCCAACATTTTCTAATATGGAACGAATTGTTTTGCGTAGGTAATTGATGTGACAGTGAGAGACATATTGAGTCAAGGAAACACCGAGATTTCAATAACGGGGGATCTTGATGCGGGTATTCCCAATTTTGAGTTCGGATATTATCACTATCAATTAAATTCAAATTATAGTTGGATCCAGTGATGAAAACTCAAATTTAGAGTCGTTGAGTTTAAGCTAGTTAGCAGAAAGCCCGGTTCTTATCTCGGCAATACAATCAGTAATTTTGGCATATGTTGTCCAATCACCTGGAATGCGAGGGTCGAAAGAAGCATAAATCTGGCAATCGTCGGTGTTAGTGTGATACCCTTAAGTGGTGATAGCGCACAATGTCTGCAATAGGGATATATTACAGTCATGAAAGTGGGCCAAGACGACCCTTGTGTTACAAAACAAATCTAAGAAATACCTACCAAAAACGCTTTGTCAAGCCGGTCCAGAAACATTTTGGATGGGTCCACAGTGCAAAAGCCACAACTCATATCGAAACACACCAAAAACCCCACGTCTTGAGTCAATCGCCGAAACATGTCCGCAAAACCTTAACCAGGCTGTCCTCAGTACTAGGCGAGAGCGGTAGCTGATGCAAGGATTCGGTGAGATTGTTTGTATTGAGGTGGTCTAAGAGCTGGGTGGATGCACCATTTCTTCTAGACTTTGGCACAAAACTCAGGTTGCTCCAGGGCACGGTAATTTTTCAGAACTTCTTTTCCAAAGAAGGTTCTAATGAGTGGGAACTATGGAGACACGTGTGCATAAGATGGAAAAAATCCAGCGTTTAGCGACTTGTTGACAATAATGCAGCTGTTGTTAGAGAATTTGAGGCGCCGTCGCTCTGTTATTGTATATGTCTATTTGACGGGAACGGTTTTGGACAAATTTCCTCATTTTTCACTGGATATGGTGGTTGTTTCTTCTTGAAGTAGTTTAATGGATTGTACACACTGATCCCATATTTAGAGTTAAAAAATGCATACCACATTTTTTCCGATGCTCTCGCATATATCACTGCCTAATTCCTTTAAAGACGTTTTACTACTACTACCCGCCAATTTAGTTGGTTATCATAGGTTATGTCAGACTCTGACTGTGACAGGCTGCCGATTCCCGTACCAATTTTCACATTTGGTTATCAGGCTCTGTTTGGAGCCTACGCGGTTGCGAATATTGCAGAGCTTGACAACACAGGGACATGAAAATAGTCCCATCATGCAAACATTTCTGTTTAAATAATAATTAAAAATCCAAAAACTTCAAATTTTCCAAAATACATTTAAAAAAAAAAAAGAAAAAGATTATATGCCCTTTACAGCGTAAAACATTTTTTGAAGAGTGCCCCCCCCCCCCGTTAATCCCCCCCCCCCCAATTTAAATTTTTAAAAAGTTCTGATTTTTATTATGCACAACCTAGTTGAAAAGCAAACTTTACTTGTGAACGAGAATGCTAAAAAAATGCGTATTTATCATAAAATAAGCAATTTGTAATTAGAATTGGGTTCCAAATTGACGTTATGTCGTCCATGATGAAATGAAAATGAAATAGGCCACTCAGAAATGACCTCTAATTGACTTTGCGAACCAATTAAAACAACTAATGCTGAGCGTTAGATATGACAGTGATTTCCCGGACGTTTCCAGCAGCACGTTGAACATTATCGGATATCTTCCGAATTAATTATGCTAATTACAAAATTCCTTGCATTTGTGACCACAGACATTTTCGAGCTAATCATTCTAGGTATAGTTTACTAGCCAGTTACCACCAATGCAACTGTGTAAAAAACCTCAACATTTTTGAAAAATTGGGGGGGTGCTATTCAAAAAAATGTGCTATTATTGCTTTAAAGCAACTTATTGGACCAGTGACCAATGGAAGGTCAAATTTGTTAAAAGACAGCTAGATTGGCTTTACAAATATTGGGGCCGCTCTTCAAAAGTGCTGTTATTGCTTTAATTTCTTGTGAACTGTCTTGGGGAGGATTTATATGTCAATTATGGAGTGACTGTGGGCACTATACTTAAAGGGGCAAGTTTGTGATCCACACCCCCCCCCCCCCGGACTTACCTCAAAAAGTTGACATTTTTTATATCATCATGAACTGTTAGCCTTAGTAATCCACGTTGTACCTAATCTGACATGCAAATTCGTCGCGTGTTGTCTGTAAGAAATTCACCCAAGTTTGTATTTAGTCTGTACAAGGACGAAATTGACAGCATAGTGGCCTATGGGACAATTGGGGAAACAAGCAATGGCTCATAACGCAAAACCACAGATGGGATCACTCACTGTGATAAGCTTTTGAAGGATATTTAGTGGACCACAAATAAAACGGGAGGGCTGAAATACGAAATTGGCCTTTTAATGAATGTGTGTTCTTGTTTTGGCTATTCCTCATCTCTATAAAATCTGTTTAATGCCTTAACATTCTATGCATCAAACAGGCTGAATCTGGTATATGTCACAGATGAACTCCTCGGAATACTAGCTTACCAAACCACTGCCCAATGAAATCCCTTGGTATTCTAGTAGGCTACCAGAGACAGGGATAGGCACAACTGGTGGCTGGTATGTCAACAAAGCCTGGGGGATAGGCTCACAGTCAACAGCTTCAGGTTGGGTTTTCATACTTTTGGATGATGACAGTACGTATTGGAATGTATAGAGGGTGTGCATTGTTTGTCAATTTAAAATGCGTTCAAATGATACTAATAGTCCAGGCTACAGACCATGTGACCCTTGTCATATCATAGATATAATGTTGTTCAATGTTTAGAGAAGTTTTTCCTGCTGAATCTGAATCCGATCGATGCTAGACGAAAAACCTTGAGCATTCGAGGGAAACGCAAAAAAATTCAAAATGGCCACCAAAACACAAAAACTCATATGTTAATTAGCTCAAAAGTTGTAATTTTTTTTGCTGGTCCAGTCAAAAACACCCATTGTGACCAATTAAAATGTGATTCATAAACCACCTAATTAAGAGGATTCCAATATGGCCGCCAACTACAACAAAGCCATCTGATAGTTATCTACTTTTTTGACCATAGAATGGTATCATGATATATCTACCAATGCTTAGCAAAACCAAATATAATAGTTGACACAATGATGAATAGCTTTCAACCAGTTTGCTGTAATCAATCAATCAATTAAACCATTCAAGATGGCTCCAATGGCCAAAATTCATGACTACTCAAATTGCAAGGAGCTGCCATAGTTTGTGTATATCAATATTAACTGATCAGAGCAATTGCAATATATAACACTAAGTGATGTGATATCTGAGATGGCATCCGAGATAGTAGTTTCAATATGGCTGCAAATGTCATCAGTAAAGGTCAGTAATTCATCCACGCTGTAGGCTAAAGATGTATATTTTGTGGTTTTTAGTTGGCTTATCACTTCCCAAAAACCCAAGTTAAGGCTATCTTATCTTAAGTGTCATTGAAGATCGTTTATTCATCAAAAATATCCCAACATGGATGCCAATGAACGCCCTAACCTAAAACTACCATAAACAAAAGAAACATATCTCTCTAGGCTATTAGTGATCGGAGTTTCCAGGCCATATGGATACACATTTGGGATGGCATCTTACATTGTATCGCTTCTCTGGATTACCTAATGATGTGTGACATTGGATATGATGACTACAGGCCCACCCTGCCGATATACACGAACATTGCAGGATAGGGAGATACAACTAGGAATTATAGCCTCTATAGTATCGGAAGCCAAGTCATTGGATCTATAATGACGGAATTTATTAATACATTTTTAGTCTTCCGCCTCAAAGAGGATGGAAAGCTATTAATTTCGTGGCGTCCGCTGAGAGGTGTCGAATGCGAAAAATTGTTTTCAATGTTGCCAAAACGTACCATTGTTCGCATTATACTGACTAGTCGGCTAATTGCGATGTATAAGGGCGAGCTGTCAAAGTTCGGATAAATTGGGACTGTTTAGTTAGTTCCCCGGAGAAGACATGCCGGGAAGCAACCAATGTTTTAACTTGGTTCATTACTGGCAACACTGACTTAGCAAATTGGTGACACCACAGGGCACGCATGGGTGATTGCACCAACTGTTTGATTCTGCCATCCAATGCCAACTGCCACAATGTTATGCCATCTCATACGTCATAGGACTTAGCAGAAACACGGCAGAAATGGTTGCTGTGTGCCCATTGCATTATGGGCCGTTGTTATGTTCCTTTGCATGTCGAGGCTTTGGCAATATGCGTAACCGCTGAAGCTCCCAAACGGAGAGTGTGAGATGCAACGGAATGTGAAAATTGTTACGGGGCTCGGCTCGTGATGTACTATACCGCAAGCTCAGATACTGTTGAACTCTGGTTCCCTGGTTGAATTTAGCAATGTCAACAAAATAACAGATTACATTAGTCGGATATGCTTGTTTAAAGAGGTTAGGGAGTTCGAGGACCCATAATTGTTTAGGCCTATGGTTTTTGGGTGACTTTGAATTGAAAGTACGGATTGTGTTCAGGTACGGTATCGGGATTTTGCTGCATAATAAAGCTTCATTTATGAAGTTGAATATGCATTTGGTAGTGTGTGCAATGCACGGTTCATTGCCTGGTAGCGGTACTCATGGCAACCTGCCCGATAGGTGAGCTCGGCCAGTCAGCCAGCAGGTCCCGCACACGGCGATGGTTGCGCACACCCGTAGACAGCACGTTGTACGGCGTGTTTGTAAACATCGAATGACGGTGGGAAATATCGGCCGGTAGTTTTATTTTAGTCACTTAAAATCCCAATACTATTAATATTCATCATTTTACCACTAATATTAAATTTCCTTGGTCTCTGAGGTGTGCATTTTAGTGATTGAAAAGTAATGAAAAAGATGCACTTTCGGAAGAATTGAAAGGGCAAATTTTGCACAAAAAACGTTTCAACGAGACTAGAAATCTGTAATAGTTACCTTTTTAGAGTTGAGGGGACCTAGTTACCTGCTTGTGTAATTTCCACAATTATTCCTACGTAAAATGTTAAATTAAGAAGTATAAATGATGCAAACCGGGCAAACCAAGGACGATTAAACAAAAACATTCCATAAAATACCATTGGCCATTTCTGCACACCAAAGGGGTCAACCCGGTTCATGCACAATAAGGAGGCTTGGCCGAATAGAGGGCATATGATTGGATAATCGTTCAATCAAAACCCCAAGGCCATGTTCATGCGGGTCGTGTGCAGGGGGGGGGGGGGTCATTTCTTGTTATTCTTTTCTTGATTTCTGTGTATTGGAGTGTATGTGGCAAAATGTTAACGGGCCGGGTGGGGGTGTTGGGGAGAGGGGTGGGGTGTTGGGGAGGACTTGGGCGGGTCTCGCATTCCCGCCCGGCTCCGCAATATGGCGGTCACTTATCTTCGTTACCGCTGCCTACTTCGGCCAAGCCAGGTAGATTTCCATTTATCGGTCGTGCGCTTTCAGGTCCCTATTGTCGCTGTTTTCCATCGTCTAGGGGCTCGCGTAGGGTACGCTCCTCAAGACCGTTCCTCCGGTCTAATGGGCGACTCTGTCTACCCCGTCATCTGCTCGGACCCTCCTTTGCCATTTCTTGTCTGGGGACCGGTTTGATCACCGCCGGGGGGCCGCCTTTCTCAGGGGTGTTTCTGTCTCCGCCGCTTGGGGGTGCTCACTTTCTCCTATGGTGGTGGCGTTTTTTTGGAGGGCGGTTGGGGGGGGTGTCGAGGGTCTTGCGTGAGCGTTCCCTCTGCTCAACCTACTCGGGGCTTGCGAGAGGGGGAATTAGACTCCTTTCTTTTTTTTTGGCTTCTTTTTTTCTTTCTGTTTTTCTTTTTTCCCCCTACCGGGTACCCTTTAGACGGTTAGGTTTTTCGCTACTGGTGTTGAGCCTGTGGGGGTCTCGGCGTGGACCGGTCAATCGACGCACCTTCTCTCAGTTTTTTTTGGACTGATTCTTTTTTTGTTTGTTTGCATACCGTTCTCCCCACCCCCAGGTTTTTTTGCGTCCCGACGGGGGCATACGTTTTTGGCGCCAGGGAGGGCGGGGTTTTTCCACCCGAGTTTCCTGGTTTTCTTTCCTAGCGTAGGGTTCGGGGCGGACCTTGGGTGGGGCGTCCTAGTCTCCGCGTTGCGCGTGCCGTGTTATTCTTCGCAGAGCTCGCCGCGTCGGGGGTGGAGGGCGGGGGGTCGGGAGTCCCGACGTGGGGGTGGGGGAGGGCTTTTTGTCTGCAGTACCGGTGGTTACGGGGCATGGCGGTGTGCGGGGTCTGCCCTGGTTCGTGGGGGCAGGGTTGGGGTTGGGAGTGGGGTGGGTGGTGGGGGAGGGGCGCGTGGGGGGGAGGGGGTTTGGTAGGGGAGGGCTTTGGTTATTGGGTGTGAGAAAGGTGGGGTGTTGGGAGGGGGTGGGTGTTGGGGAGGGCTGGGGGCGAGGTTGGGGAGGGAGGTGGGATGTTGGGGAGGTGGGGGTGGGATGGGATGTTGGGGAGGGAGTGCGTGTGTTGGGGAGGGGGGGTGGTGTGTTGGGAGGAGGGGTGTGTGTTGGGGAGGGGGGGTGTGTGGAGGGGGTGGGTGGGTGTTGGGAGGGGCAGGGTGTGGGGGAGTGGGCTTATTGGTAGGGGAAGGGTTTTGGGTGCGTCGGGGAGGGTGACGGGGAGGGGCTGTGTTGGGAGGGGAAGGGTTTTGTATCGGGGGACGGGGATCAAGGGGTGATTGGGGAGGGGGAAGGTGTATATGGATGGGGGGATGTGTGGGGGTGGGGGTGACTCATGCATCCTTGGTGACCTTGATGACCCATGGACCTAGGTGACCTACATGTGACCCGGGTGACATGTGACCTGGGGACCTCATGTGACCTGTGGTGACAGGTGACAGGGGGACCTCCTAATGGACATTGGTGACCTCATTGACCTCAAGACCTCATGTGAACCTTAGTGACCTCAGGTGACCTGGTTGACCTCATGTGACCGTGGTTGACCTATGTGACTCAGGTTGACATTGGTGTGACCTTAATGTGACCTTGGTGACCTCATGTGACAAAATGGTCTGACTCATGTGACCATGGTGACCTATGTGACCTTGGGGACCTCATGTGAACTTGGTGTCCTCATGTGGACCATGGTGACATCATGTGAACTTGGGTGACCTCATGTGACCTTGGGACCTAATGTGACCTTGGTGACATCGATGACAATGGTGACCTATGTGACCATGGTGACCTATGTGACCTTAATGACTCAGGTGACCTCCATGTGACTTGGTGACCTCATGTGACCATTGGGCCCCCTTAACAAAATCATGACGGCAGACGACACTCGCAGTCCAAAGACGGCAATGATTTTGTAAAATCTATAAAAAACCTGCCAAAACCAAAATGCTACAAATTAACAGAAAAGAACTGTCCAGGACTCTCATGAGTATGCCAGATTGACATTTAGGACCCCACTTGCATTTGACTTCTAGTGACCCCATGGCTCTTTTGACCTCAAAGAAGGAACCTTTGATCCATGTGATTTAAAATCACTGACTTTCAACAAATAAAACCTATATGTATACTTTCTTGCAATTGATGCTTGAACAAAAACACTAAAAAGAAACTGGGACGGGATTTCATGGAGTAGACACAGATTGAACCTCAAGACCCCTCACATGACCTTTGACCAAGTTTTGGGAAATTTGATACATTTCTCCACATTAAGTGTTATAGCTACCAAAACTGCCTAAAAAGAACCACTTGGCCCAAGGCCCATGCACTATAAGTCAATTGACTTCTAATTAACTCTGCATGACCTTTGACCCCATTTTGTCAAATTATTAAAACCACGTCTACAAATAAAAAATGCCTGCGTGTGACAACCTAACTTTAAACAAACACTGGTTCAGGACTTTGGAGGGTATGCACAGATGAATCTTCTGGACCCTATGTGACCGTTACACCATATTTTCTTCTGCAAATAGTCTTAGAATCATCACACTTTGCAATAAACAACTACTGGCACAAGACCATGGGGTTATAATTCTATTTACCTCTAATGACCTATGTAAACTCAAGCCATTCTGGAAAAAAAAAATCTGTAAACACTCTTTCTAAAAAGAGCAAAAATCACCCAACTTGCACACAAGAACTGCTTCATCCATAACAAACTCCCCAAAATACCTCACATCAACAATCCCAACTACAAAACCCAAGCCACGAACAAAAATGATGGGCGGAAAGGACGTGGTTAGTGATTCTCCAAGTCCACTGTTTAAAATATGTATTATGATTGAATTAATTTCTTGACTGCCAAAACACCAGGATCGATTACCAACATTACCAACCGCAGTCAAAAATAGATCACGATTAGAACTTTATTGTATTGGCGGCCATATTGAATTAATGATTACGTGGTGACAGAATCATTGTAATTGGTCACAATGAATGTTTAAACAAGAAGGATGATGAAAAATCAAACGTTTTAGTGAACAGAGATGAATTGTTTGGTTTTGTGGGGCCATTTCATTTTTGCGTTTTTACAAAAAAGGATCAGTTGCTCGTCTGGCATCCATCGGATCGGGAATCGCATAAAAAACTGGTCTAGAAACCATTGAAAAACATTATATATCAGATAAAACAAGGTTGATATAGGTACCATGAAGCGTGCCGGGACTATAAGACATAACAGAGAGTACTCGGACATGTTTTGTATTACAACAAATAGCTGAAGTATAATTTATTTCCTTTGAGCAAAATTCAGATCATAAAATTCATGAATACATTTCAAATATTTGAGTTAAATTATCCAAAAAACAGCAGCAACCGACATTACTAATGGTATTTCCAGAGCTTACAGTCTTTAACGAATATATTCAACAATTACTTGGCAACATTTTATTCCATCTATTTGATAGTAATAGTTAATATTGGCTATTACAGCACTTTGTTCAGAAGGTAGTTATTTCCCGACTTTTGCATATTGGAAGAGGCGTTCCAGCAGCCGTTGTTACACATTAGTATATATAAAAAAAAGGCTTGTATCTTTTGTTATGGTATATAATCTTTTACATGGGACATAATAATTAAGGTCCATTTGTAGTCCCCGCCTTTGCTGTGATCATTGATGTCAAAAAACCTAATATTCAATTTTAGATGAAATTGAGTGCTTAAATTCAGGTTTTATTCTAAGAAATAGAATATTTATTTCTATAAATTTTGAATTTTAACATTATTCAATTTGCATCCTATAAACATGGAAATGGGGAGTACGCCAAATTTACAGAACTGCTGCCAGAAGCGGCAATTCCACTACATCACTCAAGTTGGTGGTTTAACCAAACTCCTCCCCCAGGGTATTGGACTGCTTCAACCAAACTATAGAATGTCCTACACCGCCTGGAACTGATGTATTTCAATTTCATCAATGATGCTATGCCCCTTGTGGGCATTGAGCAAAGTCATCCTGTCGTTATTCTGAGGATGTGGAGCTGGAGATAGAAAAGAAGTATAAAAGTGTTGATTATCCACAGGTGAGTAGAGCTGGGTTTTGGCCCTCACAACAATTCTTGTGTAGTGTCTGTATGTATATAACTGATCCTCGGGTGCTGGTACATTTTAGCGAGGGTCACTAAAGTCAGATCAGTTATTGAGGCCCTTCAACTGGTACATGTAAATTGTACAGTACTACCTGGCCCAGGGCCGGGTTGTCAGCAACTAAACCGTCACCCATCGGGTTTTCCAACGAAATCCAGTGAGGTTAGCTGGTTTACCCTGGTAGATTTATAAAAAAGGTAGTCTACCTACAAGGGGATCAGCTCTGGAGAGCTAATGGCGGCATCCAGCACATTGGACATCAGGAGGGGCATTCGGTCAATTATCGTTTGCTCAATAAATTCTCACATAGCAGTATGTGAGTGTGAGGTGATATGGCAACCCATGTTAGCGGGGACAAAACCAATTTTAAAACTTGGTTTACTATTACTACTACTAATACTACTTACTAAAATGGGTCAAGGGGCTGTTGTTAGAATACAAAATTTTTCTTTATAGGTAAAGAATGAACACACAATCTTTAACAACACATTAAATGAAATATATCCCTGCAATTAAAAATCAGAGCGAAATTGGTCATCGTTTAAATCAAATTTTGAAAAAAATGACAGAAGACATTATCTGAAATTCATGAATTTGGGAAAGAAGGGGGGTGATTTAGTATTCTCCACCACAATCCTTCAAACAGGCAGTTTATTCCGATTGAGGTTGCTGAATTAATAGGGTGGTGGCAACAACACAAAATTCTTTCCAAGAAGAGCTTACATCTGGGATGTAGGAGAATTCAAACCAATTTATGATCAATACTGGCTAACAATTCCACTGGCTAATAATTCCATTGTCCCATGTAAGCTTAAAAGTATAGTCAATAACAACCTTTCGATTTCAGGTTTAGCAGGTCCAGATGATAAGGAGACAAATGCCCTAAACGTTCCAAAATCTTCATGCTGCTTGCATGGAAAGTTAGGCATAAATGTCTATGCATTCTGCACCTGCATAAACCTGAAATCTAAGGTCAAATTGTATTTGAATGCAGGTAAGCATATCATGCCTGTTAGAAATGTTTGACAGAAGTATATTATGTGAGAATGCTGTTATTTTGCTTCCAGATTTGTGATGTGGAAATCTGATGAAATCGTAGGCATTTCTAGGACTCGAGTGGGCCAGCTTGAAGTGCTGGTATCCAAGGCCTTGAATCCAGTTGACGGAACCGTCGATAAAGAAAGACATACTGAAGGAAAGAAGTCGGCAAATGCTAGGAAAGGACTGGCAACCCATGGATGAGATTCAGGCAGAGCTTGCACTTGGGAAATATGAACATTATTTATTGCCTGATAATGAGGATGCGATCCGGGGCCTGTATCTTAAAAAAAGATGCTGCAGGGTTAACATGTCTCAGAGATGGCAAAGCGTGGGCCATCTTTACTTGTTACATGCAAAAAATCTGACTGACGATCTAATGTGCAATTTGTTTTTTGCAGTCAGTATTTTCTATTCCAGAAAACTGTTGGGAGTTGTATAAATCAACAGCAGGCCCTCTTTTTAGAGGTATGTGTGCGTACACATGAGCTTACAGTACCGTAAGTAGCTTAACACCTCTTAGTACACAAGGCGCCATTTTATAATAACCTGCCACATGTTTTGATCGGATCTCGATCACTGAGCACAGTAAGTGTTTAAGGTGCGTGTTGTTTGTTCCGGATCGTCTTTGGGGACCCCCCTGATTTACCCGGAAGTAGTCAGTAGTATCGATTTGATATCAGAGAAAGGCTGTATGTTTCTCATTGTCATCCTGAAATGTGAGCCTCAAATCCATCATTCCCAAGATTGATAAACAAAAAAGCACAGTTTAGTGTAAGATTAGCACAGTATTGGAATAGGGCTTTGCAACCTGCATTATTGCGTCTACCATCAAAACCGCATGTGTGTTTCCCACGGTCTTGATGGGGTCGGTGGTATGTGCAATGCACCAGGCTTCATATCCAAGTAGCGAACACAATACACATAAAGCGGAACAGCACACCTTTAACATTGGATACAGGCAGACAGAAGTGGCCGTGTTAACACTAGAATATCGGCATTCTGGAATTTTCTATTAAGGAAACTCTGTGGTCTGAAAATATTTCAAAATATGTATCGTGATGCCAAAAAACATTACCAATGTGTATGCATTATTCTGTGGTGGGGGGGTGGGGGAGGGAGAGAGGAGGATAGATTTTTTGTACTGGTTTGCCAAGAAGAATATGGCACAAAATGATGCCTCAGAATTGTTTTCAAATGTTAGAAAATGATTTGATGATGTTTTTTATTGTCTAAAGATTGTTGCATTTACCGCCAGGATTCCCCTAATTTGCAAACACTTAGCCAAAACTGATGATGAATATGTCTTTCTGGAGGTAGGTAATTTAAATACAAATGAATGTTTGTGTTGATGAAATTATGTTTTTAGAGTGCTTTGTGAGAGCTTTTTGTTTTGGGGGGAGGCATCGGTGGTCAACAGATGGAAGGTTGTACAATTCATGTGTTTTGTTAACTGGACCTTTTATTGTCCCCATTGCACGAGTTGGAGGAAAGGACGGACTAAGAAATGATAAGCTTTGTACCTGGTGCATTTCTGTCGTGTGTGACAGGTCAAATGTTAAATTTTTAACCACGTAAGCTGATTGTAAAGTTAGTTCCAGTGAATCAAGTGCTTGGGACATAACGGCAACATGAGGAACCTCCTTTGTTAAAGGGACCGGAGGATATGAATGTCTCTCAAATTTTGCAATTGATTGGTTTTTCACTTACTGAGAAACAATTCAAAGGTTTATTGCGACCAAAATATGTAAAAAGAAAACAAAACTGTTTTGAACTTGCATGACTACCGTAATTGTCCTCATAGAAAAAAGCTTGATTTGGTTTTATGATGTGCACAACAGAAAGTACTAAACCATGTGATCGTAATGTTTATTACATAAAGGCCGCGTATTTGGCTTATTCACTTACGGTGTGGTGATGATACAGTAAGCATTCCAAATATTAAAAAACACACAAAAAAACTAAAAAATTAAAAAAAATGGGGGTGGGCGCGTCCTTCTGGAAAGATCATTGTGTTGCTAAAATGAGGTTAAAGGTTACATTCCAAATTCAAATGGAATTCTGAAAGTCAAGTTGTAAAAATGGTTGTTAAATTGGACTCGTTTAAAAAGTTTTAGTCCATTGGCAACCATTTTATTAGTTTTATGGATCCAAGTGTGGGAAAATATTGGATTCCAAAACATTAATAATGATAAAATTGGATGATTTACGCCACACTATTGATTGGTCTCCTTACGAGTTTTAAAATATTGGGCTCGGACTGCGCTTGCCAATATTTTTGCAACTCATAGCTGGACCAAAACTATGAGCCTCTATCAATCCAATTTTTATACCATCACTTGGGTCATAGATAGATTTTTTTTTGCAACATAGTAACCTTAACTAAGGATGGTAAATGTCTTTTGAGCTAGTTGCAAATATCGTTTTTAAAAAATGCTAAATTTTGAAAATTTTAAATGTAAACCTTAATGATATATCAAAGAAATATGGCAAGGGCAAAAACATTAAGATTATGCATTGCATAATTATCTTACTGTTTGCTAATGTTTGCCTCATAATATTGAGACAGGTCTGCTGCTTGACAAAAGCAACAATATTCTGTTCAAAACAATGGTTATTTAATCAGATTTTTGGAGGCAGTGTGCGACAAAACTTCAGGGAGCTGAAAAGACGGATGAATAATGTAGATATGTATGTAGGTTACATTTGTCGCTCAGGGATGGGAAATATAAATTTTGTCAGTATGGAATAGGACCCATGTCTCACGGATGGAACATTGATATGACTGTACAAATTACTCCTGCTCAGCGCTTTGGAGAATGTAAAGAGAGCATATTTAAGTTTAAAACTGATGTTACAAAAAGATGGCATTCCTGCAGGTATTATAATGGACTGTATATATATACAGTTGTTGCCATTTGGAGGTCTGACCCATCCTTTCTTGTGCATATGATTATGCAAACTGAATTCACGACTCAGGGATTTGAGTGCCAGTCTGTTGGTGTGTGCGCATCATGTGTGTGTGGTGTGGGTTGTTTAGCATGCATTTTAAGCATGCTTGGCTAATAATACCTTTAAGTGTAACAAAATGCACTGCCAAATTATGGAAAAAAGTAGTAGTTGGACAATCACCACAATTCCCTACATTGCTCAACTGGGACAGAGGTTAAAGTACCCTACCAGGCTGTTGTGTTAATCACTCATTTGAAAAGCCCAACCTTCCACTTCAACTTACCCTTCCCCAACCCCAACAATGTGGCCGGACTACAACCATGGAAAACAAGTCGTTGGAACACTCCACCAATTCCCTACCATTGCCTCACTGGGACAGAGTTAAGTACCCACTAGCCCCTGTTATCGCTCAGTTTTTAAAGCCACTTCAACTTACCATTCCCCAACCCCCATCAATCATGTTGGGGAATAGGAAGACTGATGATGCTTACCTCATTCGAGTGGTTTTGGGCGGATGGGGGGGGGGGGGGGGTGGAACATTTTAAAAATTTGTTCACGAGTGTCCAAAGGTAATTTAAAGTTGTGACTTTATTCAATTATTGAAGGATATGTTATAATGCAAGGTTTTGTAGTGCCACCTAAAAGCATAAGGTAAGCATGCATACTGCATACAAAATGGTTTTTGATACATTTTTGGGATTTCAACAATTGTGAACCAAAATGTTTAGAAGAGAAAAAGAGGCCCCCCAAAGCCAGTCCAATAACATGTCTCAACAGCAGTGAAAATTTCAAGAGAATGACCCACAGATCATAAATTGTTAAGTTAGGTATGACTCAAAGGAATCATTTACCCCAGAGGGTGTATTGGTCAATCCCACCAATGCACCAGTTTGGGAAAAAGTACATTCAATAGGGGTCATGTGATCCTACAAAAATCCTATTCTGAAACACATAAAACCCCTGACGTTATGACTCATTTAGCCTACAGAGCCTTAGTACTTAGGAGAAAGTTTTTGCATGATCATTGAAATGTCGTATGGTTCTTGCACTTTTGGAAACACCTTTTATCCCCTAAGTACTGGCCAGGTTTAGTACCGTACAGATAGGCACAATGCAATGCTTAGGGGATTGATCAAAACACCTTCTGCTTTACCCTAACCCAAGTCTGTATTGTAATTTTAGAAAATTTTACTTTTTTTATTTTTTGATTTTTAATAGGAATTAAAATTTAATTGGAAATTTTGTAATAATGGTAATAATTGTTAAAAATGTTTGGTTTTTCCAAAAGATAAATTAAGACTAAATTATCATGACTGGAAGGTATTCTGACAAGACATGTTCAAATACATTGTAGCTCGTTGAATGTGAAGCTAGGTTTACTAAATAATAGTATTTTGATATTGTCTATTTTGTAGAACATTAAATTGTAATAACTAAAATGCTCATTCATCAGTCTTTTCCACATCACATAAACAAGTGTCATTTTGTCTCTTGCTGTTGTTCTGTAGTACTGGTTAAGTAAAGGGCAAGGCTCTATTGCTAATAGGGGGGGGGCCTCTCCTTAGAACCCAGGTTTGTCAGAAATGTAGTCACAATTGTGGGATACTGAATAAAGTATTTTCAGACGATTATCCGTGGGAATGCGTGCTTGGGAAGTGAATATGTGCACCATTTTGGTCGCTCAACTCTATGGGGCTTTACAAAATCCGTTTTAGCTCTCACATCAAAACTGCTTGAAATATCGGCGCGAAAACTTTACAGAGGTTTTTGGGGTGATGAAGGCCATTTAACATGAAAAACTGTGTATAGTTAAATCGGGTCATCCCCCTTTTTTAAACGGGCTCATGCAACGAAGAATACCTGTTGGGCATTATGCAGCACACACCATTTACGCTCCCATAGGCTATCTGTACTGTCGGACACAGCGCCCGCTGATTCCGCATCGCTAATTGGTCGGCTATTCTTAGACATACGCTACATCATGGGACTCCCCAGCAACCCAAACGCTTGTGTAAAGGCTCTGAGTTAGCTTTGAACAAGTAATGAAAAAAAAAAAAAACGGTTCTTCAGGGTACCCTGGGATACCGCGAAACTGAGAAATATTGTCTTTGGGGTAATTTAAAATACAAATGACATGTTTTGTGTTGCTGAATTATTTTTACTTAGTGCTTTGTGTACTGATGCTTTTTTTTTGGGGGGAGGCAGGCATGGTGGTCAACAAGATGCCATCGCATGACATGATTCATGTGTGTTCCTTTGAACTGGACTATTATTGTCCCAATTGCACACGCGTGTGGAAGGAGGACGGGACTAAGAAATGATAAGCTTGTACATTGTGTTGCATTTCTTGCTGTGTGACAGTCTAAATGTTAAATTTTAAACACGTAACTTTATTTGTAAAAGTTTAAATCCAGTTGGAATCAAGCTTGGGACATAACTGCAACATGGGAACCTCTCTTTGTTAAACGGGACAGGAGGAGGATATGAATTCTCTCAATTTGCACTTGCATTGGTCTTGTACACTTACTGAGAACAATTCAAAGGGGTTTATTTGGAAAATATGTAAAAAAGCATAAACAAAACTGTTTTGAACTTGCCTGATATAGTAATTGTCCTCATTATTGACAAAGCTGATTGGTTTTTTTCTGATGTGCCACAACAGAAATTATTAAATCATGATCTTATTATGACATAACAACTGCGTATTTGGCTTATTCACCTTACGGTTGTGATGTAATACATGTAAGCATTCCAAAGATGGCAAAAAAACCCTGATTAGAAAGAAAAAATTGGGGGCGATTCTTTCTGGAAATATCCTTGTGTTGCTTTAAAATTGAGGTTAAATTACATTCCAAGATCAATGAGAATTGAAAGTCAAGTTGCTTTAATCAATGGTGATTAAATGGACTCAACTTAAAAGTTTAAGTCCAATTGGAACCCATTAGTTGTTTATTTTTATGATCCAAGTGTGGGAAAATATTGGATCCAAAACATATCATAATGGATAAAATTGGATGATTTACGCCCAATATTTATTGTATCACTTACGAGTTTTAAAATATTGGCTCGACTGCGTCTTGCCCAATATTTTGCAAAACTCCTGCGGCAATAAATATGGGAAAGCTCTATTCAATCCAATTGTTATTACCATACTTGGGTTAATATATAGATGAACATAGTAACATTAACATAAATGAGGTAGGTAAATGAGTCATTTGATGATAAGTTGCAAAATAGTTTAACATGATAAATTGAATTCTTACTTCCTGTCATGCTTTCTGATAAAAAATATGGCAGGAAAAGGAAACATAGAGGAGGCATTGCATAATTGCTACTTACTAGTTGCCAATTGTGCCTCATAATATTGAGACAGGTATGCGTTGCGACCTACACATTTTCTTAAAAGCCAACAATTATTCTGGTTAAAACACTGGTTATTTAATCAAGATTTTGGGAGGCAGGGGCGACAACTTCAGGAGTGAAAAGACGGATTGTAATGTAGATATGATGTAGGTTACTATTGTCTCTCAGGGATGGGAAAATTTATAAATTTTGTCAGTCAGTATGGATCGGACCCATTGTCTCAGGATTGGGAAATGATAGTACGGTACAAATTACTGCCCTGCTCAGCGCTTGTAGCATGTAAAGAGAGCATATTTAAGTTTAAAACTGAATGTTACTAAGAAGATGGCATCCTGCCAGGGATTATAAGGACTGTATATATATACAGTGTGCCATTTGGGAGGTATTGGACCATCCTTTCGTGTGCATATGGATATGCAAACTGAATTCAAGACTCAGGGATTTTGAGTGCCATTCTGTTTGTGTGTGTGCTCACATGGGTGTGGGGAAGTGGGTGTAGCAGCCATTTTAAGCATGCTTGGCTAATAATACTTTAAGTGTACAAAATGCCAAGATGCAATTATGGAAAAAGTAGTTGGAACACTCACCACCATTCCCTACATTGCTCAACTGGGCCAGAGTTAAGAACCCTACCAGGGCTGTGTTATCACTCATGAAGACACCACCAACATTCCACTTCAACTTACACTTCCAAACCCCATCAATGTCTGGACTACAACCAGGAGAAAACAATAGTTGGTACACACTCCACCAATTGCCCTACATGCCCACCTGGGACAGAGTTAAGTACCAACTAGCCCCTGTTAGTTCGCTCAGTTTTAAAGCCCAACCTTAAACTCCCCAACCCCCATCAATCAATGTTGGGTGGGAAAGAAAAAGACTGCTGATGATGATACCTATTCGATTGTGAGTTTTTTTGTATTGGAGAGGGGTGGGGGACACGTTTTTACAAAATTTGTTCAGAGTGTTCCAAGTAATACAAGATTGTGACTTTATTCAATTTATTGAAGTGATATGTTATAATGCCAGGGTTTTGTAGCTTGCACCTATATTATAAAGCAAAAGATAGGGCATGCATCATGCAGACAAAATGGTTTGATACATTGTTTTGGATGTCAACCAATTAGTGTTGAACCAAAATGGTTAGGAAAAAAAGAGCAAAGCAGTCAATAACATGTCCTCAAAGCTCAGGTGAAAATTTCAGAATAAAGACCCACAAGATCATAAAAATTGTAAGAATTAATGTATGACTCAAAGGAATCATTTACCCCAGAGGGGTTTGATCAATCCCACAATGCACCAGTTTGGGGGAAAATTAGCACTTACAATCGGGTCATGTGATCCTACAAACATCCCTTCTTAACCTCCCCCCCACATAAAAACCCTGAGGTTATGTCCATTTTAGCCTACAGAGCATTATTAACTTAGGAAAGTTTTTGCATGATCATGAAATGTCTTATGGTCTTGAACTTTTGGAACACCATTATCCCTATAGTACTGACATGTTTAGTACAGTACAGTATCGGCACAATTGCAATGGCATTATGGGATTGATTCAAAAACACCCTACGCATTTTACCCCTTACACAAGTCTGTAATGTAATTTTAGAAAATAGTTGGGGTCTGTGGTGAAGGTGGAATTTCTTATGATTAAATTTATTGGAAAATTTGGAAATAATGTAATAATGTAAACATGTTTGGTTTCCAAAAGATAAAATACGCTAAAATATCATGATGTGAAAAGGTTTCTGACCAATACATGTTCAAACTACATGTAGCTCGTTGAATGTTGAAGTAGGTTTACGAAAAATTAGTATTTGATTATTTGCATAGTTGTAGAAATTACAACTTGAATAACTTAATGCTTCATTCATCAGTATTTCCAAAATCACATAACAAGTGCTCATTTGGTCATCTTGCGTTGTAGTACTTGTGTATAAAGGGCCACGGCCTCCTCTGCTTGCTAATAGCCTGCATCCCTAGAACCCGGTTTTACAGGAAGTAGTCACAATTTGGTATCGGAATAATAAAGCTATTTTTTCGCATATCCTGTGGAATGCTTGTTTGGAAGTTGAGCGAATTGTGCCAACATTTTGGTCGCCCAACTCTATGGCTTACAAAATCACGTTTTAGCTCTCACATCTCAAACGATTGGAATATCGGCGCGAACTTTACAGATGGGTTTTTGGGGTTGAAGGCCATCTAACATCATTGAAAACTTTGTATATTTAATCGGGGTCATCCCCCTTTAAGGCTCAGACGAGAATACCTGTTGGCCATATGCAGCACACACCATTTACGCTCCCATAGCATTTGTACTGCTCGGACACAGCGACGCTGATTCCGCATCCTAATTGGCCGGCTATTCTTAAACATGCGCACATCATGGGATCCGCAACCAAACGCTGTGTTAAAGGGTTGCGATTAGCTTGAAACAAGGAATAGGACATGAAAAAAAAAAAACGGTTTCGCGGTACCGTGGATCCGCGAAATCGAAGAATCAAGTGGTCGATCTGATGTTAGAAACAGGTTATCACAAAAAAAGACCCCTTAGCTCACTAGTTTTTGAGGGCTGGAGTGTCGCGTGACTTGACAGCAGCAATCAATAATTGAAGGCCAGTGATTAAGGTAAGAAAAATGCTTGCTAGGATCGTATTTTACATTTTTTTGTCTTTTTTTAACAAAAAAATAACCTATATTATAAACTAGTCCCTTAACTAGACAATTTGTTAGGAATATTTGGTGCATAAGTCGTTACGATAGGCCAAGTATTTGCGCAATCTCCAGTGTACAATGTACACAAGTTGTTGTGTACGCACTGTGTGTACGTGGAGGTTCCCACGATCAGCCGATTAAGATGTTGTTGATAACTCCCTAGCGCAGTGAAGATTGCCAGGTCGCCGGTGCTCAAATTACTTCTGACCGTGATCAACAATGGCCGGACGCTGTGTGCCAAGACGACAGGTAAATGGTGTGAGAATCCACTGTGTCCATTTTGAAGGGAGGTACGCAATTGTGCTTGGTTCCACCACCACCAACAAAAATGAATACTACAAAATGGGAGATTGGGGATTATAGCCAGAATAAGAATTTGACCATAATCTTCCAGAATAATTGTTTTGACTGCCTATAAATAATAAATTGCCCAAGTTTTCTTTCTTGGTCTTTTTGCCTCTGGATCCTGTTGTCATTTTCCACCAACCTACGGAGCTTGCTATACTCTATAAGAAGACCATACACAAGGTGCCCATGTTAGTAGTTAGTAAAACCAAAAGTTTTAAAATCCGGTATTGTCCGAAAACGGGGGTGGGCCGGATTCACCTCACACTCGCAGCAACTGCCCAGCTGCCCTTGCTCCTTCCTTCCACTTCACTTGATTCAAGGCATCCTCCATCCTCAACCCAACCATCCTACTCTCCTCCCCCTCCACTTGATTCTTCATGTCTTCTTGGCGAGTCCCTCCTCAAACCTCCAGCTTGAACTCAAAAAGCCCTTCTTAAAGGGGGGGATTAGCAGCCGATAATGCGAGAAAGAATAAAAATGTAGAAATGGCAATTTTTTTACTTATAAATCAGAATTCCATATAACTGCTGATAATGTAGAAACGAACAACCAACTAGTGAAAAAAATGAAGTATTTGAGGAAGTGGCCATACCGTAGCCTGTTAATAGACATGAAGCGATGGTGTCTCAAAAATCTACACTTCAACAGCTGATTGTGGTTACACCAGTACAGAATAAAGAAAATTTAAAAAATGTTTTGTTGAGGTCAAACTTGTATTGATCATGGTGCGCAATATCGTGCTTAAAAATTGGGATATCGCTGGGAAAAGGCCGATTCCCTTGCCAAATGTTCCATCGCCTCTTCCAAACCCAACATCTGCATCAAGTTCATCATCCTATCCATCAACTTAACACAACAAATTCTTATCATTGCTCTCTCTGTAATCCTCAGAATCCCCATCTTCTTTTCGCTCAGACACCAAATCTCGCCCATTACAGCATCACTGATCTCACACAACTCTTATTACACCATTCCTGTATCATCTCAAAGGACATCTTCTCAGCCGTCAAGGCCACCCGCATCCTCACCACCCCACTAACTTTGTCCCCTAGGTATGTGAACTCATGACCGACTCCACTCATCACACAACCTGGTTCTCCTGTTCCACCATCCCTCCAGCTCCTTTCTGGCATTTCCGACATTAAATTCATCTTGCCAAACTAGGTACACTCTCTTCATCTTTGGGTGCATCTCCCATGGATTCATTTCCTCACACCACAATGAATTGCTCCAACCCACTCTTCCCACACATCCCAACATGGGTCACCTCACTCACTACCCCCGCCCACCAGCACCCCTGTCCCTCCAAGGCTCACCCCCAGACCCCCACCCTCAAAAGCCGCCTTTCATCTACAAAACCTCTGCCTTCGTCCCTCCCATTGTCTTGCACACCAAAATAAGCCGTCAGCCAAAAAACATCTCACTCATCAAACCTTCTTTTGCACTCTCCATGACGACATCAATAACAATTGCAAAATCAATGGCGAAAGCATCAGAACCTCAATGCACACCCACTTTCACCTCAAAATCCTCAGAACCATATCAGACCCCACTCTAACTCTGGTCGTTTTGCTCCTTCCTACAAATCATCAACTGCTCTACCACTACTCTGGTTGGATCTCCCTCTCCTCATCCGCCCAATCATCACTTTCCTCAGTTACCTTTCAACTGCCTTCTCCAAGTCTACCAAAGCACATATACAGCTCCCTGTGCTCACTATTCATCTGGCAACCTCAAAAATAAACACTGCATCTATCGTTCCCTTTCCCTGGGCTATAAACCAAAATTTCCACTTGTCACATCTATCAAATCCGATTCTCTAGAACCCTCTCCAAACCTTTCATTGCTTATGCTCCAATAACTTCACACCCCTATTGCACATAATCATGGCATCCTCCGTTCCCTCAATCAAGTACCCATCAATCAAACGAGTTCGTAGGAGGGTTCATAATGTGTGTCCAAATTGTGGTCAAAAATATAGAGAAACACCACAAATGGAGTTAAATTGCTATAAACATTGTGGTAGGGGAGAAAGTTGGTGGGTGTGGGTAAACATTCAGTGCCGAAAGTTTTTGCAAGGTCATTTGAGGTCATGCAGGTCATTCAAGTGCAATAACGGGCTTTATCTGTTTCTATAGGCTGAGGATTGGTCTATTTTAGCATGTTATTGGAAAACGTGGACCCTTTGAACCAACCCTTAATGACCTTTGACCCTGGTATAAAAAAAAACATCAATATACACAGCCAAAATGCATTGTTCCAGTGCAAATAAAAATTCTTGAAACTATATTAGCTTAAAACCAGAAGTAACTTGAAATGACCTTCGACCCCCCAAAATAACCTTGCATTACATTGGCACATGACAGGCAATCTGATGGTTGGTTACTCTAGTTTACATTTTGAGATTAAAAACATTTTGATGTTTTTAAATATTATTGTTTTTGACCAGAAGTGAACCCTTTAATGACCTTTGACTCCTTTTTTCCTGGACCCCCTATATGTAGCATGGGTCCGTGGTTCCTCTGAACAACTTTAGTTGATATCGGCATAACTGTAGACGACGATATTTTTGTCAATTTAAATGACATTTGGCTTTCAGAAAAAAAAACTGGGGGGGGGAAATGGCCCCCTAATGACCTTTGATCTCCTTATCTATGAACATCCTATATTTTTTTTGAAGCATGGGTCAGTGGTTCCTATGAAAGTTTAGTTGATATCGGCATAATCCTGAAGATGCTTTTTTGGCATTACATTAATTTTGATGCCTTGGCCAGGTCAAAGGTCAGATAGGGATCAATGTCATGTATCATAAATTGGACGGGTCAGCGGTCATTTAGTGTAAGTCTGATCAGAATACATCAAACCACGACTGAGCTAGACGGCCTTTGTGCTAGAAGAAAGAATGCCGCATCAAAAACAGAACAAGACGGCATGATATCGAGAGAGGCATTATATCATGCCCCGGCTGGTCCGCATGATATAACGTCTGACAACAAGACGGCCTAATTAGGAATGGTGATCCCCTTAAAAGGCTCTTAAAGGTGCACGAGAGATTTTGAGGCCACCCAAATTTGTGTCATAATAGTAATTTTCCTATAGACTAGACAAAATCGATGCGTACCTTGTTAATTTGGCTAACAGAAATGCTTTAAAAGGGCGGAAAAGAAAAAGGTGGATACTGATTTGCTTATATTTCTATAAAACCCAATAGGCCTGAATTTCGTGATTGCATCCTATACAAAAATAGAAATGGCAATTTTTTGTCCAAAGAACATTTCTCAGTTAATCCTTTCATGTGGGGTTATTTTGTGATAGGCAAAAGCTTTACATAAGGCAAAAAGCAGTACTTTCGATTTTTTAGGGACACCTGGATATGTGAACTGAAATCTCTCGTTGCACCTTTAAAGTGAACTTTACCCATAAACCTAACCAATATGCCACAAATATCATTAAATGTAGTTTACGTGTAACAAAATTACGAGGAACGTTATTATTGAGTGTCAGTGTCAACTCAATCCACGCATGTCAGAGATTTGACCTTTTCACCCCTATCAGGTAGACCTCCTGGGTCACGGTGGGTTCAATTGTATTTGTTCGGCATTTACGATTGTGTAACAAGGATTTCCTGACAAATTTTAAACTCAATGGAAGCTTGTTTGTAGATTTGACCTGAACTTTGACGTCCAGGACTATCATACACCTTCCCTACCATTAATGGAACATCACAGCAGCAATACGGGCTTTATCTGTCTTCTAACGGGTGAGATATAACCAATTTGGTCTTATTTAGTGTGTTTTTTGCAAAAGGTTGACCATTTGACCCCCCTTAATGAATTTGACCCCGTAAAAAAAAATCCTCATGGACACCGCAAAAGAATTGTCAGTGTAAATAAAAAAATTCTACTATGCTTAGTTCTGGAGATAAAAATTCTTGAAGTTATTAGCTTAAAACCAGAGAAGAGACCGGTAAGTAAAGCCTTGACCAATACAAAAATACTGCCTAACACTTGGGCAACCATAAAATGCCATATCTGAAAGTTATGTCCACTCTTCGACTATGTTTGGATCTGAATAAAAAAAATAAATATTTTTAATATTTGGTTTGGGGTTTGGGGACCGGAAGAGTGACCATTTAATGCACTTGATCCCAAACTGTGGACAACCCAAACACCCTGGTTGGTAACAATGCATGTGCGTCAACGACGTCACTATGTGTAATTTGTAAGACAGCGTTGTGTTTTAAATTTTCACATTTTTGGCCAGAATGAAACCCTTAATGACCTTTGACTCCTTATCCCATGAAACACCCTATATGAAGCAAGGGTCAATGGGTCCTCTGAACAAAGTTTGGTTAATATCGGCGTAATCAGGTAGAAGATATTTGACAAAATTACATATTTGTCCCTGGGCCAGGTTAAAGGTCACACACGGGTCAAAGTTCATGTGCACATGTTTGGGCTGCCGCCGGGGTCATTTGCTGTAAGACTGGTCAGAATATGTCAAACCATGACGACGTTAGATGCAAAAAGAAGAAGTGTGCAGAAGAAGGAAAGAAACGCTTCAAACAACCACAGAACAAGCGGCGGACAGCCGTCTTGTAATTATCAGTAAAATAACAATAGGTTTTATGGTACTGGCATTGCCGCAATACCCCCAATGCGAATTTTGGAACGCAT
>JAMKCH010054858.1:0-50289 GCA_023653785.1 Ophioderma brevispina | reverse complement strand
CCACACACACAGGTGCGTTCAAGTTCTGGATTTGCTGTTGTTTTTGAAGCTTTCTTTCTGTACATTGTGGTTGGTCTGCTGTATGGACACGACACACACACAGGTACTTGACGTTGTGTGTTAAACTACGCACAAGGCTAAGGCTGGTTGTAATAAATACTTGAGAAACTGATTTTACCGAGTCACTTGCGTCATTCAGAAGTAGCGCAAGGTTCTGCCCCCTTGGCAACTTACCCGCGAGTCCTCCGGGGTCGCTCCGCCGTCCCCGCTACAAACGGTTAGAAGGGTTATGTAGTCTAGAATGGCGGGGCCCACCCCTGGCCTAATCAAAACATAATTTGCATAACAGTACAGAAAATCGCTCTCTGAATGAATTTCCCGGCTAAACGCAACATAATGTGTAATTCACTACTAAAATTGCAGGAACTCTACATGTTGGCTTCTTGGACATTAATTCGTGTCATATCTTGGTGATTCCGGGAAAATTGTACATTTTGACCGCACTTTGGTGTTCTGATCAATCACAGACAAAACAACACATGCGACATTGCGGAGGTCTCATAATGGCATTGTTTCTATATTTAATTCGCTTTTTCTATCAGATTTGCTCTCTGTGGTTCGTTAGCCGCGGCCAATAATCCAGTAGAAAGGCACACACTTTCTTCAATAAAGCGTGTAAGTCAACCTAACATTTCATTCCTCTGTATTGTTAATCACGCTGTGATTTTGTAATTGAATTGGGATCCAATTTTAAAAAACATTGTTGATCTGTCACGTGGATCTGTGTTGATTCAGGGAAGAACAAAAATGGGGATTCAAAGTGGCTGCCTGCTGATCCCCATAAATTCATTTTCATGTTCATGCATCACACACTCCGTTTAGTTTAAAGCTTCAGCGGTTGGGAATAGTACCCGAGCTCGACCAGCTAAGGGACATAACAACGGCCTCCATAATGCCAGTAGGCACGCAGCAACCAGCTCTGCTATGTCCGAGGACGTATGAGATGGCATATAGCATTATGGCAGAATCATGGAATGGCCAGAACAAAATACGGTTGACGCAATCGTCAATGGCTTGGTGACCTGTGGTGTTTTGTCACCAATGATTAAGACACGCACAGTTTCTGCTTCGACTTACAATTGGACGATTCCATTTGTGGCAAAAGGGGTGAGCACAGCTTCGGTAATATTTGAAACTCTTGTGCGCCTTTCAAGAGACATTATGGTTTCTTCTAAACAAAAAAACAATAGCGTCGCAAAAAAAGTTGAACGCGCCGCCGTCTGTGAGCTTAACTCCTTCATCTCTAGATAGCACGCGAAGCAATTAGGTCTATTCTTATCAGATTGAGTTTCTCGATCAAGGTGAACCAGGTTGCATGTATTGTATTCTCTCTTGCTGTTGTTCAGGAGGGCAAACAAAAAGTCCATACAACATATTAGCTCCGTGCAAGGGCCTATACAGCACGATTCATAATTGCATGTCATTATTTCCTAATTCGTAAACTCAAACGTGAATAAAATATTTTAAAATTCCGCCTCCCTTCCCGACCCTACCACCTGCAAAGAAAACATATTAAAAACGGACACTTTAATATTGGGGCGCAACATGCTTTGATGACGAGCACAGACTGCGGTAAGGCAGGGTAGGAAAAGTAAAGAAAAGAGTATTACCCGTATCATGCTGACCCACCTACCCCACAACTTTCTTACAAGCCTTAGCAGCCCAATACACGGATGCGAAAGGGAAAAGAATGAACCATTGAGAGAAACAATGAAATCCACCTCATCATATTCCGTCTTCCTTAGAAATAAACTCGTGAACCCCACCATTACAAACCCCGGAACAAGTCGCAGTGACTAATTCCTCATTTAATCAGAGCCAGTCAGAAATAGCCAAATCCCCAATTCATTCATCTTTAACAATAAAAGCAAGTATGACTTTAGTTGCCTTTATAAGGACTAATCCCACTAACCAAATTCACCCAACCAAAAACTGTCACATAAAACACATGCCACTGTTTAGCTTCTGGTCTGTGTGTGTGAGTAGGTCAGTAAGAATACCTCCAGAGACGCAAAAGAATGTGGGATACAGCTGGGGGGATTAGTCTATATAAAGGCAGCTAAAGTCATACTTGCTTTTATGTTAAAGAGGGGAAGGAACTGGGGATTAGGATATTTCTTACTGGCTCTGATCAAATGTGGAGTTAATTCACTGCAACTTGGTTACCTGGGTTGTAATGGTGGGTCACCCAAATGTGTCTGCTGTGCTTGGTCGTCAAACTAGGTCTGTGCCCTCTTCACTACAGCAACACCTCACCACGCTTCACCCCCCTGTACATGAAAAAGACTGAATATCTCAATATCGATCGGTCCTGCTACCATTGAAAAATTATTGCATGCATCATGTTGTCTAGACTTTATCTCATTTTTATCATTGTGTCTTTCATTTCACATATAGTTGTGTACTTGTGTAATTCCATTTCGGGTAGATTCTTGCAAACAATGTTTTTTTTGAATAATTACATCACTGAAATTATCAAAAAAAAAATGTTTGGCATTTTTTGGACAAAAGTATATATCAACAAACAATCTCACAACATAGGAACCAGGAAAAAGAACAACAACTTACAGACAAACAGCAATACTAAAACATGGGACGTTCGGCTGAAAAATCAGCCTTTATCAAGTAACTACAAAAAAAAAACACTACAACCAAAACTAACAAGCAAGTAATAACACTGCTGGCAAAGCATAACCAGACAGCAAATGCAAACAGCAGAACACAACAGGCAAAGAATAGGACTACATGGAATAGATAATTGGAAATGTTGTGCCACAATAGAAAAAGATGTGCACAGGTAATGACTGTCATCATGGTGACTATTCCCCAAAAGGGATAAGAAAAAGGGTGGATGACCTTGTGAGAGGGACACAATAAGCACAGGATACATGGCAAAAATTTGAAAAGGATATTAACAACACCATGGCCAAGAGATCAAATCCGCCTGGGCATGGAAAGAGACAAAGATTATAGAATGTGAATGATAAAATTGTTGGCTAAAAAACAAGCACTGCTAATAAAATGGAGGAAAGGCTGTGACATATGCGAAAATGATAGTTAATCACGTTTGATAGTATTCCCTGAGGTGCAGTGGTTTGAAGGGTCTGAATTCCAATTGTAATTCCAATGTTTTCCTAATATCAATGTCAAGGTTGCGGGGCGTTCTGTCCAATGCTATAATTTGTATATCATAGCAGAATGGCGGGAGATTGGGCGGGGGGAGATTAAAATGTTTTGCAATAGGTCTATCCATATTGTGTCTGATCCGGCACAATGTTCAGAAAGTCTTATTTTAAGTGCGGCGGCCTGTCTCTTCTAACAATTGTTTATGACAAATTGGGCAAGTGATAAGGTAAACCACATTATAAGAAGAAACAGTCAAATGGAGTTGATAGGTGTCGTGTATTAGTGGATGTGCTGTTGAATGTCTGACTTCGGAACAGATGTCTGAACCAGACCACCCTCATTGGATTTGGTTGACAACAGGCAAAACACTTCATACAAGGATTAAAAGCCCTTGGGACGATCTCTCACAGAGGGTAGAGTAGAATGCTACACAATAATCCTTAAGTGTTTGGTCAAGAAAAGATGTCACTGGAAATTCTGTGAGGCTCGTTTACACTGTCTGAAGAATTGTTTAATACAGGCAGTGTGTGCAAGATTTTGCCAATGTTGGCAAAAGAGCTGGGTTGATTGATAGGTACGTACCAGGGCACCTAACGGTGTAATACCAGAAGGAGTAGCCCTGGATTGCAGGGAAACAGCTCTTAGGTATTCAATGCCCTATGAATCGTCTATTTAGTAATTAAAGGATATCCTCGGAATGGAGAAACTTTCTTCAAATCATTGATTCTTGACTCTAACTTTTCATCGCTAGAGCAAATAAGCGAAGCCGGAAAGCCAATCCATAAGGCAAACCAGTCTTAGTATGCATAGGATGACACGATGACGTTGTAAATACTGCTGCATATCAGTGGGTTTAGTTAAGATTTGTAACTAGGATATTGTCTTCAATGGAGACTCTAATGTCAAGAAAGAAAGGGAATAAAAGTAGTGGATTGCTCAGCTTTGTGAATTTTGACTTGTTGGATTGGAAATTGTTGCAAACATCTACAAAAACTGTCAAACAAAGTCTGTCCCGCAGTCCACAAAATGAAAATGTTATCAATATACCGGAGCCAAAGGAAAGGCCTTACTAGGACTGGCATTTTAGCAGTTTTTTCTTTCCTCCAGGCGTCCCATGAATAAACATGCCATAGACGGGGGCCAATTCTGGTACCCAGCGCCAAAGTACCAAAAACCTGCAAAAAATGTTGGTTATCAAGAAACAAAAATTGTTCTGAGTGAGGAGAGCCCATAAATCTGGCAATAGCTTTTTGTTGGCTAGCACTATGGGACGAATGCAGGAAAGATATACTGGCTTGAATCCCTTCATCCTTCGGACTGTTGAATATAGAGAAGCACACATCCATAGTGGCAAATGCATTTGGTTCCTGGTGGAAGTGGTCCTTTCTGATTAATAGAATGATGTGTCTTAAAAATCGGTTGTCATGCCAATATGACGCTAGAAGTAGGAAACATGATCTTAAGTTGGAGATCAAAAATAGAGGGAAATTTGTCAGTGGCTGGGTCCCAGATCAAACATTGGAACCCGGACCAGGAGGGAAAAAACATGGTATGCTTAGGGATCTTGGAAGAATGTAGAATCTCCCAGGTTAGGATTGTAGTTGAGGAGAACATTCTTCATTGTGGAAAGCTAAGATACATTTCAAAAGCGTCGTTAATAACTTCTTTGACCTTCCTGCAATGGTATTAGTCATATCCTTGTTAAGTAGGCTTTTGTAGTAAGTAAATCAGAAAGTTGTCGGTTACATTCTTTGAGATAGTCTGTCCTATTCATGATGACTACAGCCGCACCTTGGTCGGCTTCCTTAATAACAATATCCTTATTGTTTCCAAGAGTGCTGGGCCGATGTTTTCATTGAGATATTGCCATATGTTTTTCCCAAGTTGAGATTGATTGTAAATCGGTGTATTGAACGGTTAATTGTAGGTGCCAAGAGCTTATCTCTTCCTGCGAGGTGGAGTGAATTAACTAGGCTTACGAAGAAGAAGAGGATGGATAGCTTAGCACTGCCCGCTAGCACCATTTCATCACCAGAAGAATTGCCATCAAAGAAAAATTCCCTCAATCTTAGACGACGAGCAAATTTATGGACGCTTATTTCAAAGGAGTAGGCGGAGGAGGGTAGGACAAAGGTGCAAAACACCTCCTAAGAGAGAGGTTTCACCAGATGATAACTGTAACTGACCAAGTTGAAAAGTTGTTAGCATACACTGTTTTCTGGTCAAGTGCACGAGTATGGCTACGAAAAAATAGGGGTTTTATCCACTTTCTCTTTCGAGAGGATGGTTATCTTCCCCTAGATTGGAAAAGCACAGCAGTCTCATTACAGGAGTGTTGTACTATATTATGTTTGTTCAGAGCGGGGAAACACACCAGCCTGACTGGATACAGTGGAAGACAAACATTGTTGCAAAAATTTCTAAATGCGGCAAGAAGATATGTAATCTATGTATTAATTTCTTGAGTTTGACCAAATCCATAGGACTTTCTTGTATATAACAAAAACATTATACTGTTAATTTGGCAATGATGAGATGAAAATGTGAGTGTCAACATTAGCTGCCAAAAAACATGGATCAAGGTAGGTATGAATGTGAGCATGTTATTAAAACACTGTGAGCCTGTTTCCTGTATAAGAATAACATGATAGGTTAGACGTCCTGAAACAATACCTCATGATACCGATGGAGATAGGGTCAGGGCAGCACAATGTTGATATTTGGATTTAAAGAAAAAGACCCTTGGGTTTGGTACAGTACCTAGTATCTATGTGTGAGTAGAAACTGTGATGAGAAAGAGATCTGGCAATTTCTCTGGAGTACATCTTCATATGATTGAAACAAGTTACGAACATTGCAAAGGAAGACGAGAGACAAAGAAGATGGGACTGGAAAAAAACACCATACCGTTGCAGGGAGACTGCCACAAAAGGAGAGGGTTTATCTTAAAAGCTGAAAAGGCAGTCTCAACAGAACCCACGACAAAACCTACACTGGGATCACCACTGGAATACAGAGAGATGCCAAAAAAAAACAAGTATATATCCAAACAAACAATCTCAACCAACGTAGGAAACAACAGGAAAGAATCAACACTTTACCAGACAAACAGCCAACACTAACACACGACGTTCGGCTGAAAAAAATCAGCTTATCAAGTAACTACAAAAAAAAACCTACACCAAAAACAACCAAGCAAAATGACTAGGAATACATGAATTAGATAATTGGAATGTGTGCACAATAGAAAATTGTGAACAAGGTAAATGACTGGTGACAGGTAAATGTCAGGTTGACATCCCCAAAAGGGATAAGAAAGAGTGACATTGTGAGAGACACGATAAGATAAGGATACATGGCCCCAAAAATTGAAAGGATAAAACACCATGGCCAAGAGATCAAATCCACCTGGGCATGAAAAAGAGAACAAAGATATATAATGTGAATGTGATTAAAATGTTGGCTAACAAGCACGCTAATAAAATGGAAAGGCGTGGACATCTGCTAAATTAGAGTTATCACTTTTTATATTAATTCCCTGAGGTGCAGTGGTTTGAAGGGTAGACTTCCCCACAGTGCAATTCCAATGTTTTCTAATATTCAATGTCCAAGGTGCGGGGTCGGTCAATTGCTATAATTTGTATATCATTAGCAGAATGGCCGGGAGATTAAAGTTTTGCAATAGGTGTACCCATTGTGTCTTGTATTCCGCACAAGTGTTCAGAAAGTCTTATTTTAAAGTGCGCGGCCTGTTTCTCTCCACATATTGTTTATGGCAGCCATCTGGTCTGTTGGGGCGGCCATTTTTTCACAAAATGCGACCCGCCATTACAAATTAACTGTTGCATATATCTCGGGGCTTTGAAGCTCATAGAGACATAAAATCTGGTGTCTTTACCATGTTTTCAGGTTTCAGGGTCAAGGAATAATATTTCGATCGTTGGTTTAATGGTGTGTCTTCATTCGCTATAAATCACCTCATTATCCTACAGCAAAAGCGTCCTCGTCGCGGCCCTGCGTACAGCATATCGGGCAGTCTATCTGCGTTTTATTTTATTATTCCTTAAAACTGCCGGCTATGCTCACTAATTTTGCTTTCTTTATATTGCTCTTAAGGTTTTAAATTGTTAAGATTTGCATTGTTTCATTTGATCAGCTGTCGATGCCATTATACTTGGGTTCTTTTTGAAGGCCGGGATTTAGACGTGTTCGCTGGACCCTGACCTGCTGAACACAGCTCTGATCCTTTTTACTAGCACTTCTTGTATAAGCTATCTTCATGTAATTGGTATTATTTGTATAATTTCTGTAATTTGTATTTAAGAAATTGTAATTTAATTCTTTATTTAGTGTTTCTGTAATTGTAGTTTGGGATATTATATGAGATTCATTAGGACAGAGAGCCATCGAGGGAGGGGAGCACATGAAACGTAGAATCATGCAGTAGTGACGTCCCGTCACCAAACTTTCAACAGGGATGATCGTACCTTACCATTCCACCATGCCCGGGCAAAGCATGATAATTTAATCAATATATCCAACCATCCAGGACCCCGACAGAACCTACAAGCTTGTCCAGACATTCTAAAATCAAAAATGATCCCATAATGACTGGGCAGTCAACACGGAAATCCAGCACACATCCGTGACATTCTTAACATAATGAACATTGTCTCAACTCCGTCTATGGAATGCCGTTCTGTCCGTTAAAAGACGGTCTCTATTTATGACGACATATTGAGAATGATGTGGACATTTTGTGATAACTGAAACCTGGTTGGCTGAAGCGATCCTGTGGTCATTGCATGAGATGCTGCCTGAGGGATATTCCTTCCTGCACTTTCCCAGGATGACCATGGTGGTATGGGATAATCCACAAAACTTGACCTAAACATTCAAAAATACACCACAGGCATTAACACACATTCTTTTGAGCATGCTTGTGTGGTAATAAACAAAATAGGTTAGGACTCATCGCTGGTATCGTTCACCACCTTTCCCAGGGAAAATGGTCTCAAAATAAGTCAATTCTTAAATGCGTTTGATACTTTCCTTAATGAGATGGCTTCTTGTTCCCGCTAAAACGATACTTCTGGGTGATTTCAACGGGCATGTGCGACTCCCCGCTAAACCGGAGTCTATTCTTTTTTGGAGATTCTGGCTGCTAATGGTTTTCACTCAACATATCCATGGCACTACCCATAAAGATGGTCACCCTCTGGACCTGATCATATATCGTCTTGAAGATGGATAGTTGCTGGGTGGGGCCTCTTGCCCTGCGGCTAGGCTATGATCATCGTTTGATTAATTGTACGGATTAGCAGCCAGAAATCCACCACCATGAGAAATATGTGCACCCATCAGAAAATAAAGAATATTGACAAGGACTCTTTCTCAAATGACATTTCAATCCATAATGCAGTTTGACCTTAGTGATGGACTCAGTTGACTTTCATGAGGTTGCTTGTAAATTTGAGGCGTCTTTAATAGTGTACTCGATTCCCATGCATCTCCTCAACAACGTTCCCCGCATTATTAGCACGATCACCTGGTTTAATCAAGATATTGATGAGCAGACGGAAGGTAGACCGCCTTAGAGAGAAAAGGTTAAAAACTAGAACAATACTGTCGATCTGGGTTGCATACACTGTACAATCAGCAGTGACTGGTAAAACTCATTCATCATGCTTAGGAGGTTTTTTACAGACACACAATTAGAAAATGCAAACAACAAACCATGTTTGTACTCTGAATAAGCTATGCAACATCCCAAACTAACAACTTCCTAACTGTAATTCAGTTACTGAACTAAAGGAAGCTCATTTGCCAGGTTTTTCAGCGACATGGTATACAAAATCAGACGGGACTTTGATAATTATCCGGCCAACTCGCATGAATGATCCAAGCGGGACATTACTTGATGAGACCGTTCAAATACATGAGTTTAATCACAGTCAATGTTGAAGAGTAACCAGGTGATTTACGTCAAATCCAGCAAAATCATGTTCATTCGACACCATCATTGGTTGTTTAATAAGGAGAATGTGCAACTCTGGCTGAGCCCTTAACACTGATCATTAACACAAGTCTATCGAACTGGTGGTTCCCAAGATAAGCTACGGGAAGCTGCCGTGACACCATTCTCAAAAAGCCATTCCCTAGACAAAGAGGTGCTCACAAACTATCGCCTGGTCAAAATATAGCTGCGTGGTATAAATCATGGAGAAAAATAGTGATTGCCCAGATAAAGGATCATTTGTCTCCAAATGACTTAAATGAGAAGTGTCAGTCAGCTTACAAAGAACGACACAGCACTGAAACGGCACTTCTGCGTGTCAAAACGATATCCTCAATGCAATTAACAACAGTGAAGCAGTTGATATTGTGCTGCTAGGATCTTTCTGAACTTTGATACTGTTGATAATGCCATTTCTTTTGGATGGTTACGTGATACTTTCAAAATCAAGGTACTGCATTAAGTGGATCGGTCTTACCTGCAGACCGCTCTTTTCGTGTGGCGCATGGGGATGCAATTTCAACCAAGCATCATCTCCCTTCGGTATTCATCAGGGTTCTGTGGTCGGCCTCTCTTTTCATAAGTACACATATGTATAGCCATCAATTCATCCGAAGCACAATATTGCTTACCACATGTTGCGATGATGTCAGCTCTATTTTAACATTTGATCCTAATATTTATGGTGATGCCAAACAGCTGTCAAAAAGAACGCTCTCTTTGTCTTGATGAATCAGTGAAGTGGATGCTCCTGTACAAACCTCAAATGAATGATGAAAAGAAGAATTTTGTCCATCCGCATGTTCATCCTATTAAGAACAAGTCGCCTCAAAGATATGACCATCCGGGCGGGACAGTGGATGTTTCCCCAGTCCTCGGCAATGAAACCTTGGTGTCGGGTTTGATCAGACAATGTCTATGACGAACATGTAAGGTCATCATTAAGTCTCTTAACTTTCACCTTCGCATATTTACCTACCGGACCGGATCCGCCGCTTTAAATCACATTTGAGAGTTGTCATCATCCGTTGTCCGTTCACTGATTTTCTCTCGCCGTTGACTATGCCAAGTCACTTTTGTATGGAATGTCGGTCAGAAACGGAGATAAACTTCAATTTGCGAATAGAGACCAGCTGGTGTTTTTCAGATCTGATAGAAGGACACCATCCACACCCTCCTTAAGAGCTCCATTGGCTACCATTTAGTGAGCGCGTTGTCTTTTTTAAGCTTATGCTTCTTACTTACAAGGGTCCTTTCCGGACAATTGTCATCTCTTGTCCGACTCCCTCTCTTTGTATATTTCCTGCAGGCAGGATTGCTTTCTGCAAGATGACAAGACGCTCCTCACTGCTTCCCGCACAAAAAGGTCCAGTGGTGACAGGGGCGTTCACAATAGCGGGCCCTAGCCTATGGAACTCCGTTGGCCTATCTCTGTTCGCCACTCCAATCCCAATCCATTTGTTCCTTTAAGAAGCTCTAAAAAAGGTCATCTATTTCCTAAGAGTTGATCGTGTGCCTTAACTTTGTTGTTTGTTATTGCCTCACCTGATATTTAATTATGCGCTGTTTTCTGTCTTTTGTTTTTATTTATAGTTGGATGTTAAGTACTTATCTCCTGGTTCCATCTTTTACAATCCCTGTTGTATTACTTGTTTAGGCTAAAAGAGTAATTACTCTCTATTTTGAAAGCGCTTGACCTTGTTTTGAGAAGGCGCTATAATCAAATCTGTTTTGTTGTTGAATATGGGCCGCCAAAAATACCGACATAACGTCAAATAAGCTATATCTCGGCTTCGGATTAGACTAGAGATGTTTTTTAGTGTCTTTACATAGGTTCTTGAGGTCAAGAATTAATTTTGCCGTCTAAGTTACATTGACTTTGCTTACACTAAACTCCAAGATGGCCACCAAAAATAAACCTCATTGTATCTGTCCTTATATTTCCAGCTTTTGGAATTCCTTAAGCAGATCTAATAAACATGATTTTGGCGTCTTTTGTGTGCTTTGGGTTCAAGAAATGAAAGTGGTATATTCTCTTATTCTACGATCCCAATGTCGGTCCCAATATCTCTGGTATATTACTATGTCCACCACTTTCTGTAAAATTTGCTGTCAGTGTTTTTTTGTTAGTTTAATAATATATTTCTGATTCCAATTCAGAGTCAGTTGTGGGGTCTCGGTTTATGATTTTGTTTGTACTTTTTTGGTTGCTTCAACAATCAAATAATCCGTGACCCCCTAAACATGGGTCCAGACACCATAATTATATTTTCCTCCCTTGTTTTTTTTCCCAGAGGAAAAAACCTTTTATTACAAATACATCCATTTGTAACAGATGGATAAACAATTACGATACAAAGAAACTAATAAATTTTCAGTGCTGCAGAGGCCTAACATTTACACTACTATAATTAAACAGCATCACAGGGATCACGTTGCTGCACCTAAAGGCCACCTTAAGAGTACTAACCAAAGTCAACCAGATCCAGATCAGAACCCTCCCTGGCAAACGCACCGTACTGGAACATTGATAATAATTAATACATAGTTTTGCAAACACCCCCATTTTCCTAAAAAATACATCTCATGCTATAACAACGTACCAATATATGTCTCCAGGACAAAAATAATTTTAAGATTCACCTTGATAGCTTAAGGCATGGGCGTTCTTTTTTCACACATTGTTCATTTTATAAATTGGTACCTACCTACAAAGGATGAGAATCAAATCCAGCATTCTATTCTCATCACCACTTCCAAATAGAATCGTCTCATCATCAATACACAGTTAGTATTGAATGATCATTAATCCACTTAAATACCGACTCCAAACTCTTAATAATTTCACACCACAAAATAAATGGAATAAGGGGTCTCATCTTCTATATGACAAAAGTACCAAGCCCTGATTCTTTCTTTGCCAAATTTACAAACCCAATCCTATGAATCAATCTATACTAAACCACCTTAAACGGCACTGGCACATTTTTCCCAAATATAATTTCTTTCTTCAATTTGTCTCGTCAATGGAATAGTCTAGGCCATCATGGAAGAACAGAGATATTTTTTACACAGAAAAATAACATACCAAAACAGATAGGACATTGATATGAGATAAGATTCCAGGTACTTTGTAGGCTATTTTTTAATTTTCCAATACTTTTAATCACAAATGTGTATATTACTGAATATTTTGACTCGTCCTCCTGTATTAAACCACAAAGGTTATAGACCGGTCAAACAGTGGTGGCATACGTGGGAAACATGCATACGGGCGTGCGTGTTCTTTGTAAACGCCATTTTCGTGTCTCTGACTTTCGCGGTCGCCGGCGACGCTAATTACAACATCGTTTCTTTTAACCCATAAGAAGCTGATTTGGTCTGATCATTTCGGGTGAGGGCTTTTGTAAATAAAAGCTTTACAAACCCAATGCAAAATACGATTTTGAAAAATCTGAGGGCGCACTATTTTTTCAAAGGGCCAGTGTCTCTTTAACTTTTGTATTAAATGTAACATTTGAAGGGAATAGAAAATAGAAGAACCATTTTAAATTCTGGGCATAGTTCACACCGAGCTGACTTTTCCCCCCATTAACAACACATAATTAATACTACGCGCCGCACACTTTTATTGGTAAAACCAACAGGTATAAATTCTCCTGACCCCTTCTTGTCTTTAAAAGCACTTCCAAGTTAAAACACCTGAATGGCTGATGAAGTGTCTCCTCGTGCCTCCAATTATTTTTATGGAAGAACTTTTTTGAATGCTCTGATCACACCCCATATTCTAAGAATTGGTGCGGACATTAAACTTTATCCTAAAAACGCGTCAAAGGACAAATTGGCCATCACTCCATAAATCACCATTAAAATCGACCCCATTTTTGACCCAGTGCTAGATCTAGTATGGGTTTTCATTACCATTTGCTCTTATCATTATACCATAATATCTTACTAAAGGGCTTCAGCAACGTATAGGGTAATGACTATCTAACTTTGGCGTAGGGGATAAATTTCCTATGTTGAAAGGCCGAAGATTAATGAACGGTAGCAAAAACCCTGATAAAGCCATAAAAAACAACTTAAAAAATTCAAAAGTAAGCCATCTGAACCTGGTTGCATAGTTAGATAAGGGCAACGAGCACATTTTCTTTTGTTTTCTGTGAATCAGTCCCATCCTACAAAATACAACAGCAATTCCTCGACACTCCCTTTTCCACCGCCCCCACAGATGCTTCACCACAATTTTCTAAACAAAAGCACAGAAACCCCCCCTACACTCGGCTCCCCACCCCCTCCACCTCACATACAACCCACAGCAATCCCTCTAATAACAACCCCCTAATATCCTATCACAATAACTTCTGTTAAAAAAAACCTCTCCCTTACTCACTCTCAATTTTGTTTTCCTCTATAGTTTGTTATGTACAACAGAGTCGTTGGAGAGGTTGCACACCAATATTAGGCACAGGTATGTCGATGATATAACCTGTTCCCTAGGAAACGCCAGCGTAATAAAGGGCCTTGTGTTCACTTTGTCTGCTAGTTAAAACGCTTGTCATCTTTTGCATCCAGAGCGATCTTCTTATTGGACTTTCTTTCAGTATACACCTCATACATAGCTTCTGATCACGTCAATGGTTCTCCTTTTGAGGTTTTTTGGTCAAATAGCATTTTTTGTAATCGTCGAAGGTAATTTTAATTCTGATCAGCATTTTCTTCACACACCTTTGCTTTCTTTCTCTTCTTCTTCCCTCATACAGCTTTAGGCGTATCATGTCGACCGGATCGACAAATTCCGAGTGATTTCCATCAGCTTCATCTTTGAACAGACCAGGGACTTTCTTATTCCACCGTTTGGAATTCCCAGATGGATGATCCGACTGGATAGTTGGAGGTGTCGAAGAAATTTTTTTTTCACGTCTGGAGTAATATCCTTTTTCTCATCGTTTTGCCAAACACTGAGGTTTATTCATCAGCTTGGAAAAAAATCTTTTTTTCAAACTTTATTCAGCTTCTAGTTCGTACTCAGTGTTCAAATCTATGTACTTTTTTCATCAGGCTCGTCACGGATTTTTTTTCCCGATGGATCTTGGTTAGTTGAGTCCACGATCTAAGCCCTGTGTCAAGGCTCTGTGAAGATCACATAGTTTTTCTGGTTTCTAAGATTTGGAATGAGTTTTTCAACTTTGTCCAACTATAACTCTGTCTGGTAGCTAGAGGATGTCTTATGAAGATCGTGAACTCATGATGGGTATGTCGAGTCCACCTCAGAATGCATTGTTGTTCACACCAATTCTCGATTTGTTCCCCAGTCATCCATTTGAAGTCTCCTACTGGCAATTTTTGTCTCCATCGACCATCCATAGAGATTGTTGAGCATCCAGAGATTGGATGAACTTCTAAAGGACGCTGGGAGTCATATTTGGTCTCCCAGTCTTGGTGGTTAGCCTCAGCATGCTGGGGGGAATCATCGTCTACACCTCCGCGTATCCTTTTCAATCCATCTGCATCATGTCTACATCTGTGAGAAGCTCAAGTTCAATTTTAGTTTTCTTTAAACATCGGCATGTAGGATATCCATGAGTCGTGGTAATACCAACAAGGATCAGTTCATCATTTTTCACACCGACTTTTCTAAGTTTTCAAGACATCAGCCAATAGTAGGACATCAAGTCTTGAGATACAGATCATGATAATCCCGCATGGAAGTTCATGTTCGAAGCAGAGACCACACTTTTGGGAGCGTGGGAGCTATCCTCTCGGCTGTCGTATCATTGATCTTGGAGTAAAAGGGACATCCTTTGTGGAAGTTGATGCGTTGGAAGTTTTCTAGAATTCACATAATCGTATGGATAGACTCCCTTTCTGAGGAGAAGCTGGCTGCCTTTGATGATCTTGAGGGAAAATTTTGGGTCAATTCGGTAAAATCATCGAGTTGGCAACAATCTTCCAAGTCCAACTAGCCAAAAACTTGAAACTATCGATAAATCTAAGATCACACTTGACTCACCAACCATTTTTTATCTTTGTTTACAAAGGTGTCAAGGTAATTTTATTGGTGAAAGAAATGTACTTTTCTTCATTGCTTGGATGCCAGTCTATTTTCCCCTCAGTTTTCAAAATTTTTGATGAAAATGTGCATCATAGCCTGCAAGATTTGTGTGGACAGATCACTGGAAAAAATTTTGGTGTTCTAATAAGCGAGCTTGCACTTATGTGCGCTGCTCCTCGAATTTCCCAGTGAAATGACAATGATCTCGAACGTTGTTAATTTTTCTTTGTCATCCGTGTTTTGAATTTGCTACAAATGTGACAATGGGTTGATTTCTCATAGATTTCCCGCTCAAGCATACTAAAATCATATATTTACCGACCCAAACTTGTTGTTTTTTATGTTCCAAAACCCTGCTGTTAAGATTTTCCCGGATTTTTGTTCTCTATCCTGTCTACAAAAATCTTAGCAACATCTTCATTTTCTGATTGTTTTAGTGTAAATCACAGGATCGACCGAATCGGCCAAGGCATTTATGTAGTAGCAAAAACGCTAAGGGTTCATGCTTTTATATTTTTTGGGTAACGAGTCTTTAGAGTCTGGTTGGCATGTGTGAATCGGTTTTGTGAAAGATTCGAAATCAGCATACACGGTAAAAGGGTACATGTTGGGATTTGAAATGGTGTTTGAATACTTGACAGAACCTTTCAGGCATTTCACAACATTCACGGTTTCATCATTTGCAAGGTCTTCATGTCGTCGTTAGTTGCTCTTCGGAGTGTAAATAATAACATCTTCGACAATAGTAACGCATAGCATGCTTTTTATATTTTCGACTGTGTGTCAGTCTGCTCATATTTTTGATCAACAGTAATGGTTGATTTTCATAGTTTCGAAAACACAAGAATGTCATTTGATGTTCTCGGTTGTTGTAAAGGACTTGTTCCTCAGCGGATATACTCCTTCATTTTCAATGCTTGCAATCTCGCATGAACCTTTTCTGCAAATCGCTATCCTGCGCAAATTGGCCGAAATTGGATGTATTTTTTTTTCAACTTGTTCGATGTCTTTGAGAGGAGTTGGAAATGTGATGCTGTCTCAGTTGAGCTCTTTAGAGTTTTCATGCAGTTTTTGTCCCATGCGCTATGGTTCTATCGGCGGTCCGGTATATCGCTCTAGTGGACAGACCATTTGTAGACACTCTCGCTTTGTTTCTAAAGCTTTCTAATTGACTGATGGCTTGCTTTTTAGCCATCGTTTGGAAGTGAATGTACAACCACTCAAGAGTTTGTACATGTACTTGACTTTGGTGAATTTCTAAGGATACAATAGACCGGAAGACCCATCCACTTCCACTGTTTTGGAATGTTGAAATGTTCTCCAAAATCTTAGACTTCCACTTTTCATACAGTTCATCGAGATTGGTTGCTTCGAGGTTAACTTCTACACCAGACCAAAATGGAGCTTCTTTCACCACTGCTTCTCCCGTTTGCAAGTTTGTTTTCTCCATCATGCAACGAAGAATTAACACAACTTTTGTTTGACGATTTTCGGTTAAAAGATTTACAACAGGATTTTTGGTTGCTGCAAGAAAGGTTTTTGGTTCATATCCTGAACGTCCATTGATCTTGTACTGAGTAGCAAATTGATTCAAAGCAGATTCAGGCTCATTAATTTCAAATGGCTTCTCCTTCTGTTGGTAAAGTTCTTTGATGCGCTTTTGAAGTTTTTTTAGTCTATCACTCCGTCTTGGAGCTGGTTGTGGTACATCTAGAAAGGACCAATCCTGCTGTGGATGTTGTTGTTTTTGTATAGAAGCTGGTGGTACGTACGAAGTTGGTAGAAGAATAGATGTACCAATATTTGGTACTGGAGCATCCAATATATTTCTTGAGAGAATGTAGTTCTCTTCGAGAAACGTTATGAGCTCGTTTTTTCTCATGCGAGAGTATCCTCGGAGGCCTGCATCTTTTGCGAGCGTTCGCAATTCTTTTACGGTTCGTTCCATTGAATTTCGCTGCGGCATCCTTTCTTTATTATATAACAATTTTTTTTTCTTAAGCAAAAAAAAAATCTCCGAATCAATTGGAGGTTTTTTTGAGGTAGTATCTTCTGCTAGCTTCTTTTCGAGATTCTTTAGTCTTTTCATATAACTCTTTGCTGTATTTTTGACCTGGTGAAATCGAAACTCCAAGTTGTCTACAAAACTCAACTCCACCTTTTAATTGAATAAATCTAGGACAACAAAATTTGTTTGGATTTTTTATGAGAAAGTCTAATCCACTGATCATTTTCGACTTTGGACTCGAGACTGATTTCTTTTTCAATGTTGTGAAATTTTTTGAATGATTCCATGTTTTTTATTATATGACATTTTTCCATTATCAAAAATTAAAAAAAAAATCCCGGCTGGAATTCCAGCTGGGATTTAGTTTTTGGGTTTCACTAGATCGAGGTCGTGGTAATAACGCCCATTCTTGCTTTTGCGCTTGCCTTTGGGTCTAACAAGAAGAGGAGGTTTTTGAGTTTCTAGTTTCTTGGTTAGAACCGAAGGAGCCCAAACTTGTTCTCCTCCATGAAGAGTAACGATACAACCATTTCCATTGGAGGTTTTAATGTTTTTGATGCCTGTGATCATGTACATTGCGTCGACTTCCAGTTCCTCCCATTTTAGGATTTCTTGGAATTCTGGTTGCTGTTCCTCGCAGAGTTGACCGAACTCTTCGGGTTAAATTTCACATTTTATAAATCAAATTTTTTGTTGCAAAAAAAAAAAAATTGGTAGTAAGGAGCAGGTTTAACAGAAGTGTTGTGCATGGAGGTATCTAGGGGGTTGTTATAGAGGGCTTGCTGTGGGTTGTATGTGGGGGGGGGTGGGGGAGTGTAGGGATTTCATGTGGGTTGTATGTGAGTGATTTGGATGGATATGGGGTGTAGAGGGATTTCTGTTAAACATATGTGTTATATGTGGGTTGCAAAATATACAGAGGTCAACCGAAAATATAAGCTGTATGCCCCTTTCCTTACTCCCCGTGGCAAACGAACCGTGAGAATACCCCGTTCCTTTGGAGGGGACCTAAACGTCGGTTCCATATAAATGGAGGGGAATCACGCCTGTTATCGCAGCCAGTTCGAAAAACCTGGCTCTCCCCAAATGTCCTGGATCCCTGGCGGGCATCATTGGAAAGCAGTGTCTGAACACTGAATGATCTACCCAGGCTAAATAAGATAAATAAAAATAAACAAAATAAAAGCACGTGTTAATTCAGTGGTATTAAAGCAATAATGGCACATTTTTGAAGGAGCGCCCCCAATTTTCAAAATTTGATTTTTGGCACAGTTACGTTGGCGATTGTCTAGGACACTATACCTGCGAACGGGAATGCTAAAAAATGCGTATGTGTAAAAAAAGTAAGCGATTTTGTAATAAGAATTCGGGTCCCAGATTGGACTTAACGGCAGAGCTGGAACTGCTACGTTTATGTCGTCCATGACCCCCAACTTCGACGATTCAGGCCCCTGTTTCTACGCAAAGTGCTCGTGAAGACTTGACCCAAATTCTCAAGAAGGGACTTGGTAATTTTCTAATGAGGTTAGTGTTAATAGCACTGGCCTCTTGCCACATGGATAGGGGGCGGCCGCACAGTTGAATGGTGACCGAGTGAAACCAACAGGAAGTGGTTTTCATACCTCTACATATGGCGCAACAGCAAGCATACCCTGTGGTGGGCACATTTCACACAGGGTTCTATGTTGGACAAGGGTATGCATTGTTTCCCGCCATATTGTAGAGGTCCAAAACCAACTTCCTGATGTTCAATCGCGACTCTGACCCCGCTTATCCATGTGTAGAGGTCAGTGGTTCAATAGCAGGAATGTCCCAGTCACTTCGACGGATTGAAAACTCGACCGATACCAACTCGACGGTCATCCAACTCGACGGACAACCAAGACGACCTCATACCAGATCGACCGATAACCCAACTCGACCGTACTAATGCCAAATCGCACGTCGAGTAAACTCACTCGACGATCGCGTGCAACTTCGACCACCGGATGCAAACTCAACTTGGAAATGTATTTCACATGCACGGGTTGTTTTATGGGATGGTTTAAACCACAAGAACGTGGGTCTTTCGGCGCGGACTTCCGAAAAGACGTTCATGGTTTGGGCCAAGCTATAGGCCTAATTGTCAGATAGGGATGTGTACATTAGTGTAAATTGAAGGCATGTTTTGAAGTTGGTGCGACGATCAACACCGGGACGATACTTTGGTCGGGTGATTCGGGCTCATTCATGGGTCAACAAAGAGGACTTTGATACGATGATTGCCGTTAATCGGGCCTCGGGAAATTCTAACCTCATTTTAAGCTTTTTATTACCAAGATGAGCCAATTCACCACGAGATGCATATTAGATTTGTCTTAAAAAATTGATGATTTGCAGTATCGTAATTGTTATATATAGGATGAATTTTAAAAGTGGTTAAGAAAATTCACAATTGACCAAAGTACATTTAAACGATTAAGTATTACATCAGCTTTGCGAGAATTTTAAATTGTTTAATCGATCAAGTCATTCAAATGATGCAAAGACCAACACACATGCACCAACCCAAACCAGCCCTACACCCACTGATACACAAGAGAATAGACCCTATTTTTCATTGCTCAATGTTTTACGAACAACCGCAGCTCACCAAATGTATGTTTTTGCAGTGTTTGCGCGCCAACATATATTGCGATTTTAGCGGTTTCGGTATATCAAGTTTAACAAAGTATGGGTGTAGAAATTGACTCAACCACTACCTTTTTGGCAAAAATCAGAACATGACTCAGCCGATATCGATCTTGCCAATGGTTTATTGGCTGAGTTGAAAATAATATTCGCAACCTTTCGGAGAATGCGTACAATGATAACCACGCGAATTATCATCTTAAATTAAAAGTAAAGCTTTAGTTAGCAGAACTATGTTAGCATTGTAAAAAATGTTTATGTGGGAATTCATACATAAAAGCAGAGACATTAATTCAACGGCATGGCAAATGTCCAGGAATGCGAAATCGGAAATACTGTTCTGCTGTAGAATGAATGTAATATTACTCTTCTATAACCATGGTGAAATAACTTTTCAGATCACACCTTGACTATACCTTCCTAAATTCGAGGTGAATGTTGATCCGACGCAAACATTGTGGAAGAGACAATTCTCTCTGTTTATGCAAGCATCGTGCAAAAAACGGGGCCCCAAATACCCTTATTAAAGACAATTAAAAATCAGACCATTTCCGGGAAAGAATACATTATCGGGACTAGCCCCCGTTGGCCTATCTTTTTCGAATTCTAGACACTATATCCAATATTTCTGCATTATTCTGTTATCATGTCCACTTATGTTGGAAAAAAAAATAAATTTCGTATTTGAATGTAAATGTCAGTAGTGAAGTACAATTGGGTAAATCAGGCATTAGACTTTACGATTTTACATGGAAATGGTAAATTGACATTTCTTGCGACTTATCAACTGGAAAACCTTTAATGTTGGGATTAACAAAACCAATATGCTTAATATTTTTTACTATTTGAAGAGTTCTTTCCAACATATGGATTTAGGTCATTTATTAAAAAGGAGCTGATTGCGTATACTGTAGGCCCATATCTTGACGGGAACCGAATCGGGTTTTTCAAGGCATCCATATTTCTTTAATATTTCGAAAAGATAAACAGGGGAAACGGCTTCATATCTTGTATTGGTACAGAAATATATCTTAAAAGTGAAACCAAAAAGGTGTTTTTGATTTGTTATATTTCATAAAAAAAATAAAGGACTTAATTTATACTTTGCTCCATAGGAAATACAAAAAAAAAATCCATCATTTTCAGAATTAATCCTTTATGATGGGGATATTTTTATGGAATGTTTAAACATCAATGGAAATCAGAGCTTTCTTTTTTTAGCAACACCCAGGATATGAAATCTCTCGTTGCCTACCCTGAACCTTGGCCTAACATTTAACACGAATCATGATATAATAGTAAGATATTTAATTGTGATAATGTAAAAAAAAATAATGAGTATAAAAAATCTATAGTAGACCCAACTAATGGAACAAAACTTAGGCTCCGTCAATTTGACAATTTAGCGTGTTATGTCATTTTCAGGAAATATTGATAGTCTATGTTACCAGTCGTTTTGCTAAAATTATAATGAACTATTACGCTAAATAATGAAAATATATCAATAAAAGAAAAAAAAATTTGTCATTTCGATAATCAATTTATCATTAATTCATCTTACCTCATTGGCACTGTGCCTTATTGAAAAGGAACGAGACAGTATAGGAAGATATTGTTCATGCCAGTTGTGAACAATAATGTATATAATACACTTTAGCTATTTATTGGCGTTGGTTTTACAGTGGCACGCGCGGACGCGGTCATCAAACAATAGGGGGAAAACAAAAAGAAAAATATGAAACAAAATAATTTATATGGAAAAAAAATAAATATAACTTCATTTATTGGAAATGTGTCCTATTTATGTGTACTACACCTACATGCTACTCCATAGATCGGTTGCAAAAAAGGGGGTCCATATCACCCTTATTAAGACCAATTAAAATCGGACCATTTCCTGGAAAGAATTTACATTACCGGGGCTAGCCCCGTTGCCTCTCTCTTTTCTGGAAATTCCTAGCACTTATCAATTTTTCTGCATTATTGTTTCGCAGTCAACTATGTTGACAAAAAATAAATTCTTATGAATCGTAAATGTCAGTAGTTAGTATAATTGAGTAATCAGCATTATACTTTACGCTTTACATGGAATGGGAAAATTACATCTTCTGCGACTTTATCGAATGAAACCTTTAATGTTTGGATTATACAACAATATGCTTTAATATTTTTTACTATTTGAAGAGTTCTTTCCACATATGGATTTAGGTCAATTTATTAAAAAGGGACGCTGATTGCGTATACTGGTAGGCCCATATCTTGACGGATCCGACTCGGGTTTTTTTCAAGGATTCATATTTCTGTATATTTCGAAAAGATTAAACAGGGAACGACTTCCGATCTTGTCTTTAGGTACAGAAATATATCTTAAAGTGAAAAACAAAAAGGTGTTGTTGATCTTTATATTTCAATAAAACATAAAAGATCTGAATTTACTACTTTGCTCCAATGGAAATTTAAAAAAAAAATCAATCATTTTCAGATTAATCCTTTCTGATGGGGATATTTTTATGGAAATGTTACAACATGAAAAATACAAAAAACTTAAAAAAAAATTTTTTAGAAACACCCAGTATAGGAAATCCTCGTTGCCTAACCTTAACCTTGGACTAACATTTAATACGAATCATGATGATACTTAGTAAGAATTTAATTGTGATAATGTAAAAAAAAATTAATTGAGTATTAAAATATAGTAGACCCAACTAATGGAACAAACTAGCTCCGGCAATTTGGACAATTTTAGGCGTGTTTATGTTCATTTTCGGAAATATTGATAGTCTATTTTACGGCGTTTGCAAAATTATAATTAACTATTACGCTAATTAATGAAAATCTATCAATAAAGAAAACATTTGTCATTTGATAATCAATTTAGCACTAATTCATCTGACCTTATTGGCACTGTGCCTTATTTGGAAAGGAACGGAGGACCGTATAGAATTATATGTGTCATGGCCAGTTTGTGAACAATAAGGTTATATAATACACTTTAGTATATTTATTGGCGTTTGGTATTACAGTGGCACGCGCGGAAGCGGTTCATCCAACAATAGGGGGAAAACAAAAAGAAAAACATGACAACAAAATAATTATATGAAAAGATACATAACTTCCTTTTATTGGTACTGCTGTCCGTATTTATTGTGTACTACCATACTACATGTATACCCATAGGCCTACTACATAACATGTACATCGATCACCACGGTGAGTTTCACAGTTGCTTGTCCCCAATCAGCATAGTGCTTATTTTACTGTGAAAGGCCCTGGATTAACTGCATACAAACACGATAGATATCGACAAGGCTGGAGACAATACTAAGCTAGCAAAATGGTATCGTATTGTAACCCGTATTGTAACATGACTGAAACATCACGGATGTGGATAATTAATCTCTGAAATCCCCGGGTAAAATCCATTCAGCCATATCTTTGACCACTCTCAAACCAAATATTTTCCTTGATCGGAGAGACTCTCAAACGGTCTAATTGTTGGATTGCTCTCAAACGGCATAATTGTTCGATTTGAACCCAAACCTAACCCTCAAACTGCGTTTTTCCGGCAGTTAGTTGTGGAGCACCGACTTTAACGAGCGAAAAGGTTAGAAAACAAAGCTTGATGAGAAACCTACTACCATTACTAAGTTTTATCTGTATGGCCAGGCTAATTAAGATCCACGGTTTTAGTTAGAGAAATTATTATACTAGCGCTGTAGCTTTGAGTTTTGGTTCATTAAACAGAATAGGGCTAGAAATCAACCAGGACCAAATCTAAACATCAAAAAATACAATAAGAGACTAATAAGAATAATGACATGCACGTTCCACACGTACCACAAAACGTCAACGGTAATGAACCCGACGCGATCGGTCGAGTTGGTACTTCACGCGACGGTCGAGTTGGTATTATACGGTCGAGTTGGTTATCGGTCGAGCTGGTATGACGGTCGACTTGATTGTCCGTCGAGTTGGATGACGGTCGAGTTGGTATAGGTCGAGTTGGCAATCCGTCGAAGTGACTGTGTACCAATAGCAGCATATCACCTTCAGGTTCTGAGGCTATCATTTAGTTAATGCACATGATTGAGCCACGATATGTAAATCCCATTAGAATGGATTATGGGTGGTAAACAGGTAGTCTTGAATAATCTTTTATATCTTCGATTTGTGTGGGTAGATTACAATGGTATTTAAACTGATTATACACAAGGGCATAATTAAAGGCACTATCAGTGATTTGCAAAATCAAACATCTGAAAAAAATCAAAAGTCAGATTTTTGCATGTCTGTAACAAGTATAGCTATCCCAAAATACCATGTAAGTTGTAAGGCAGAAAGCAACCTAATAAGGACAAAATCAGATATCTTAGTCATTACTGTCCGTACAGACACTTTCTACAACACGTAATTGAATGGAGATTCATACTTTAACATTGATGTGTTCTTCCTTTTTTGGCATTTTGCATTTGGGGAAAAAATAACTTACAAGAATTCTACAGACTTATCCTTTACTTTTAGACTACTCCTGCAAATTCGAATATTTTGTCTTTTTTGGGTGGATCACTTATAGTGCCTTTAGTGTGCCCTATAAAGATGGAATACCCAGATTGCGGGTTTATTGAGAAATCCAAGTTTTTTTGCTTGCACAACTTTTTGACACTCTCTACTGGTTGAAAGTCTTTAGCAACAACATTATAATATTTCACAACTAGTTTTTCTCAATACCTAACATAGGCTATTACAGCAGCATCATGCATGAACATAGCCTAACATTATCCAATTGAATCTCACACTTATGACAAGGAAATTCACCTTACATTATCCAGTAGAAAATTTCAATGATGATGTTATTGGAAATTAGCTACCTTTGCAACCTTTAGCTTGTACCATACATAAAAAATCGCAGGGAATGTCCGTAGCTCAGGGGTAGACCCTCTCAGGGTCTGTGGTATAAACGACTGGTAATGAAGACTACAATCTCTCTGAGTCAACCAAAATCAGCGGACGAGTGGTATTTTGAATTTTGTCAATCCGTGGACAAGTTGGTTCGTATGAGGGCTTATGGGTGGCCATTGGGATCAAAAAGGTTTCAGCGCAGTATTAAAAGGACTGATGTCCAAGGGTCCAGGGAGGCCCAGTGATCTGATTTTTTAGGATTTTAGTTTTTGATTTGTTTTGTATATACAATGGATCCATCATGTTGGTGAGTGCGACTGTTGTAAAAAGTGTAATTCCAAATAAATAGGTTTGATTTTATGTCAATTGAACCCATTGTGCCCTGAATCCGAAGACAGAGCCGAGACTGTGGGACAGTCTACTCAGGGGCGGTACCAGGGAAAAATCTTTGGGGTGGGCGAAAAATTACGAGATTTACTCATATATGTATATAAAATATAGGCTTATAACATAGCACTGGGGAGTTCCATTTTTCTTTTGCATGATATGTTACAAACAAGCAATGCGATGACCAATGGAAAACGTTCATCAACGTATGAAGCATTGCGGAACAGACTGTTAAAGAGTGATGACTCGATTTTAAAATATAATTATGAAGATTTCATCTGGATTGAATGACCTTGACACAAAAACCTTATCAGTTGACTCTACAGGGTGTCCCAATAATAAATGCAATCCTCGCAGTCAGTGCTATAATTTCAAAATGACCGAGAATCATCAAATTTTATAACATATTCTGATTGACGAACTTGTTCAAGTTCAAGTTCAAGTTATTTATTCAGCATAACATATCGTACATGACAGAAAAGTATAATACAGTATAATATACGACAGTACATAATACAAGAAGTATCAATTGTAAACTGTACTAAGATGAACAGGTGCGGGATATGATATGCTAGGACCAGTAATGGACAGCCCGATAGGGCTTATAGTTATTGCTGGCCCTGAATAATCCATAACGTAAAATATACTCAAGATTACAAAATTACTATATTACAAAATGACTCAGTAGGGATGATATAAAAATATTTCTAGGTAAATATTTTACATTAACAAAAACAAACAAAAAAACTACAACTAGACAAACACTTAACGGGGATACGGATACGGGGAATTTGGACAAAGAAAGCCAGACTTCTCAACATAACTTGCTGAGTGTATGTAGTACCTATGGCATAATGAGGAGCGAGGTTGAAGGGGTAGAGGTGAGGAAAAAAGCAAGATAAAGAAGGAAATGAGATGAAAAAAGACGTGAGGGAGAAATAAGATGGGAGTAATATTATAAGATTATTACTGGTTGATGAAATGTTTTCAGTTGAGCTTTAAAGTATTTGTTTGTAGTAGTGGATAGATTCTGGGAGATCATTCCAAAAGTTTTGCGCCGTGATACTGAAAAGGGCTTTCAGAGGTAGATTTTGGGAGGGGAGAGATAGTTTGTCGGATGTCTGGTGGATAAGCTATGGATTTGTGGTTTGTGGTAAGTAATTGCTGACGTTCGGAGGTAAATGAATTGTTGTGAAAGTCAACATGAAGAGCGCTGTTTGAAGTTGGGTGAAGTGCCTCTAGATAATTTAAGTGTTTTTCAGTGAGTGAAATAATTGCAAAGTGTGAGTTCTGGGTGGTGAGTTTGTGATAGTGCGAATGGGACCCATTTCTGTTTGATGTTTAGTTTGGTGAGCTGTGAATGTTGGAGGCCAAAGAGAGGTACAGTAGCTAAGGTACGGGAGAACTAGTGTGTTGTAAAAGGGCTTTTAAGGTTTGTTGTCTGGAGGTGGTTAACTCTGTAGATTGTACCAATGGCGTGAGACGCTTTGTAGTGACAGCGTTGAGGTGTTCATCCATGTACGGTTGTCGTCGATGTAATGCCAAGGAAATTTTGGTTGAGTGTACCTGGAGATTGTCTGGTTCTATGTAATGTTTGATTGTGATTGGTGTTATGTAGAGAAAAAGCATGTAGTTAAGTTTTGAACATTGAGAGAAAGTTGTAGCCCGAAACCAATCAAGTGATTGCGAGTTCATGAGTCATGTTGTTAAAAAGGGCATTAATGTTAGGGTTGAGGAGAAAAATGTTTGTCATCTGAAAATAAGATTAGTTTTAGTGTGTTAGAGATGTTGGTGATGTCGTTCATGTAAATGATGAAAAGTAGGGGTCCAAGGATTGAGCCTTGCGGTGACCGCCAACGGTGATAGGTTTGATGATGATGCAATGGAGTGTACGTGACTGATTGTGACGGTTAGTAAGGTAACTTCCGGAACCATCCAGAGGGCTACTCCACGGACACCGTAATGATAAGCTTGCTGGAAGAAGGAAATGTTGTGGTCAATGGTGTCGAAAGCCTTGCAGAGATCCAGGAATACCCCCATGGGTGAGTTTATACTTTTAAGTGCAAGGTTGACACCACTCATTAAACTCTGGCCCGATTTACTTCACCCGTCCCGCTCCCCCTTCCCCATAAAACAACCGTACTTCCACCTACTTCCTACACTCAAACCCTTCTTTTCACTCCCCATTATATTCCATAATTCAACCCCCTCCGGTTCCTTCGTACTATAATCAGATGAAGTCCGTATCCAGGCCAGTAGCAGAGAAGGAAATAACGGCTAACACCTTCATTCCACACCACTCCTCACATATTACCTTGTACCAACTATCATCTCTCCCTTTCCCATACCCCACCCCTCGATACCCCCCTCATCAAACATCTACGACACCCTTCCCCTGTATCATCCCCTCCCCACAGCGCATCCTTCTTCTCCTTCCCGACACATTCGCCTTAACCCCGTCCCATGATCGACTCTCTAATTCCCTTTATCACTCCTCCACCCCACTAACACCCCTTCCTACATCCTTCTTCTTCCCCTCCTCCTACACATCCACCTTCCCCCAACCTACCCCAAAACCCTAGCTCCCCATCCCGTGCAAGCATCACTTTAACCTCCTTCTTTATCAACCACCATAGTCAAGCCACCCCAGACCACGCACATCCCACTCGCCCCACTTCTCTTCTCCCCCTGAACTCTCCTATACCTTCCCCATCCTTCCTTCAATCCCCTCCCCACCCACTCACAGCCCCTATTTTCTGCCCCCTCATGCCAGACCCCTCAATTCCACTGTCCACACACTCCCTTCAACACATCCATCGATGTATCGTTCGCCTCCTACCTAACCGACTTCATTCCCAACCTCCCCCCATCACTGACCCACGCCTCCCACTCATCTTAACCTTCTTTTCACCCTTAGGCCCTTCTCCAACCCTCCCCTGAGCAACTTTTTCTTTCTTTTGCTTTTCGTTGGGTTTGGTTGTAGTTCAAGGAGTGCCATGTAAGTTGAGCATTTGGCCTAAAACCGTATTGTACATCGACAAGAATGTTGTGCTTATTGAAGAATTGTAGACAGACGGTGACATAGTTTGAAAAAGATGGAAGAACAGAAATGGGGCCTGTAATTGCAATGTTATGTGCGTTCTTGTTTTGTAATTGAATGACTTGTGGCTGATTTGGGTGGTCTGGGAAAGTTCCGGTGAGAGTGATTGGTTAAATATGTGCATCAGAGGCTAAATGATGTTATCATATGATCATAGGAATATTATTGGTGCGTAAATGGTTACGATGGCCAGTAATTTGCGCAATATCCAGTGTACAAAAAAATCCAAATCAAACGCTATTTGACCGGGTCGAAATGTTAACAAAGTGGTTGTTAAGTGTCAGGCCACTGGGTAGAAGTTAGATAGAAAGTCCATTGGGCAAATGATTGTAGTACAATTGATTCCGCCATGCGCTATATGACGTGGCAGTAGTGTTTGACGGAATGAATAGCACTACCTCATTTGCTAAATGGACTCTATATAAAAAGTCTCCGCCCCTGGTGGATGTTACCGTCGAAAAATTGTAACTCCCTAGCGCAGTGAAGATGTGCCAAGGTCGCGTGGCTCAAATTACTTTCTGACCGTAATTAAACAATAGGCGGCGCTTTGTCCAAAGACGACACGGAAATAGGTGTCTAGCAATCATGTTGTACTTTTGAAGGTAACACTATGTACGGCTGTTTTAAAAGACACTCATTGTTCAGGATCGTTGTCACCCAAATTACGCCATATTTGTGTCTTTCACCAAAAACCCTATTTTTACAAAAAAAACATACCACTGTCAACCAGAAGACCCCTATTTTTGGCGGCAATTCACCAATAAACAAAAATACGAATTTGTCACCCGAAAAACCCTTATTTGGCTGTCTCCAACCCAGAAACCCATTTTGCATATCCCTAGTACCGATGGCAAGTGAGTTCGGAGCGCCACCATACACCAATATCCATTTGGTGGGATTGCCCTCTGGGGCTAGCACTTGCGCACGAAGACACTGTACTGGCATTTCGTATTGCGCATGTGCAGGTTTTTTTGGGTCGAACTATTCGAAGGGGGCACAGTACAAAACCCCACGTTTGGGTAATGGTAGTTAGGGTCCGGTAAAAAAAACAACGGGCTATTGTGATATTTTTGGTGTCCTGTGCGAATCAGTTTTTCCGGAGGGTAGCATGTATTATCAAATGAGAGCGTATAGCAAGATATTAGTCTTATAGTAGAAAAATAGGGGACTTTGATTCATTTGATAAAATAGGCCCGCCCGGAAGAAATACCCCTGGTCGAAAACGGTTAGGAGGCATGCCGTGACAGCCGAAAATATGCGTGGCGCTGTTCACGTGCTCTTATCGTAAAAGTTAATCGGAATGTGTAAGGTGAATTGAAGCTTATATGAAAGTTACATGTCTTATCATGTGATTTATGCATTGAAAATATCCAAAATGGTTTTACGTCTGGTGGAAAAGAGAGTTTCTTTAATCACATTTTTACGTGCTTTTCAATGGGGCAATTATTTGGTACTGTGCCCCCTTCGAACACGTACGTGCATAGACTACCCATGGCATGGTTTTCGAGTGAAATATGCTTATTTTCCATTTTTGGAGATAAAAGTAACTAATAGTTTGCATTAGAAAATAGGCTATGCTCATTTTCAGAGTCTTAAGTTCATTTTTGATTACATTGTAAAAGCAATAGGGGTGTGGCCAGACTTTTCACGAATATGGTGTCGAGTTCCATATCCAATATGGCAACGTACATGCCAAATGAGGAGAAAATTACCACAAAGTTGCGAGATATAAAGATTTTGAGAGGGCACGTGTGTGTGTGTGTGGGGGGGTAGGGGAGGGGTGTCTAATCATGAAGTTGGGATCCATTGTAGGCCTACCAAAGATCAGTATGACCGCTACCATCTGAGATCTGATATACTTCCCATTAAACAGTGAATAAACTGTGAGGAAGGGACAATTTGACGCAAATTCGGTATGAGAGCACATTGGGGAAAACTGGATTTATAACACAACCAAGCAATATATTTGAATATAATTTCACACTTTTTCTTAAAAATGTCTAACATTTCTAAAAATACAGAAGAAATATGAAAATTAAGATATTGGTCGTGTTCGAAGGGAGCACAGTACCAAATCACTCCACGTTTGGTATAATGGTAGTTAGTTCCGGTAAAAAAACAAGGGCTATTTGTGATATTTTGGTGTCCTGTGCGACTTTTCTTTCTTGCTAGGAGCCCCCATTATACAGTTAAGTGTTAACGTGCAATATTTTCCAATTTCGGGAAAGAACAGAGCGTATAATAGAAAATCACTTAGTAATTGTTCATCCTTTTAAAATACACGTTATTACACACACTTACCCGAATAATCACGGTAGGTCCACGGCAACCAGCCAAATTGTGCGAATACTTCCCAGACTAACAGAGATACAAGAAATCCTGTTAGCATGTTTCCGGGACGTCCAGGCATGTGTAGCCATCTGTAAAATTAAAATAATGACATAGTTTCAACATACTTTGTTAAAGATGTAGGTATTCAACAGGTAAATCATAGATAGGTTCTTTGTATTTCTGCCGCTTTCAGTTTTGTTCATGATTTTTGGATAGCATTGGGGAGCGCCTATTTTCCAAATTTCAGTTGTTTCGGTTTCTTTCTTCGTTTCATGCAATGTTCAAATGTTGTATTTCGTGGCCATCCATCGTGACAGCTGTCGCAAAGTCTACGTGATAGATTCGCCGACCACCAGAGGGCAAATTCACTAAGATGGCTCAAGGGGGGGTCGCAGTATTGCTTTTGTCCTGCTGCTCCTTAGTACATATATGATGCTGTCTCAGTATCACCACCTCTTATACCTTGCTCAATGCATCTTCTGGTAGTCAATATAGTCGTACCACGAACTATGCTCCAATAGCGTCAGAAGTCGCCACGAGGGGCACAGCGAAAGCCCTATATCTCACGTCCCTAACTCCACACTTTGACCATGCGACACACGATCACAGGATTAGTGGCACCTCCAATTTTTCGCGACAGTAACAAACACAGAACCTTACTTTGCTTACAACAGGAAGACAAACCACCCAGGCACGTCATGTTTTTTTTTTTCAGAAACCAACTCCCAATAACCACCCTGCCAGAAATTCACATTGAGGAAAAGGAGGTCAAAACCATTCAGATGATGCCAACATGGCCAACTCGAAGAGAAGTACCTTCCTATCACTTCTTCTACACTACACACTGCACGGTCTCCAATGAAATGGCTCGAGGACTATCGGACTTCAATGCTCGGGCATTGTTTTAAATGATTTCACGACGTTAAACTCCGCGTTCAGGTTGCTTTCCGGTCCCTCCAAACCTCAACAGGGGGTTGTTGAGTTTTCACTTTCAAGCATCTAGATGAAAAATAATAAGAGCGATCAGTGTAATACCTCGATGACCTATTCTTTTTCGCTGGCACCTGCGAACCGCGGTATTTAGTGGTAAGTTGCTCCTACAGCGCTTTCCAAATAATGAACAGGGTCCTTTGGCGTACTGAGGGTTTCAGATAGATACTGTTAAAGTTCCCGCTCTGAATTCAATGCATTAAGTCAGCAATGGCTTGCGAAGGGCAAATGCAAAATCCCAATCGCTCATGGGGCACCTCAACTTCATTGCAGAGGCAGGTCATTGCCGGCCAGGTCGTGTTGTCATGTGGCGGGTGATCGATCTTACTTGTGGGGCGATTTGCAAAGAGCAGTCGATCAGAATCGGTAATCTCCCAATGGTTTGGACGTTCAGCAAGTTTTAGGGCAGGATTGTCTATGAGAGCGCTACCGGCCGTCCTGTCAAGGCAATCGTTCTTTTATATCTTTATGTCCCACGAGATATGCACACTAGAACAACTAAGACATTTTTTCAGCAATCGGATACTCTTGCAATAAACCACGTTGGATTGCAAGACAACACGGCCACTTTTCGTATAAATAGGAAAAAGCGCTTTTTAGGGTTTTTTAGGAGGGATGGGTGGGGAAACTAAAGACCTGGCCAACTAGAAGTGCTGCAGCGCATGCTCCAGGCCTTCACGGTGTACACGTCACCATAAAGACGAGGCACACCTGTTTCAAGCAGTATTTTGTCAGGCTTTTTGGCTTCTGAGGGTAGGCGAGCTAGCTTCACGGTCTTAAGTGGATCTAGATAAAAGTACAACAATAAGCTACTCTGCGGTGGTATCTTCCTCCAATGTCTCACGATGCTCTTAGAATTTCTACAATCTTGTGTATACATCCATAACACGGAGAAAACAGAACAAGCTTCTAGCTCGTACGGTGGCGGATGCAGGGCTGCGCCCGTCTAGCTGACTTGAAAGTGTCAATTAGCTCAAAGACAAGCAAATCCGCCTCAGGAGGTCATAAGCTAGTTGGGGAATTGAAGGCTCTGGGATTTGGTCAGTCAGAGCGCTGCATAGGTCCCTTACAGGTCAAGTTACCTTTGAGTGCCATGGTTTTCTTTTCTCTGCCATGTGGATGGTTGTTACCATTAACAAGGGCTCAATTCGCACACTTGTTGGTAAAATCAGTGGGTTCTGAAAGGCTTCGGCGGATATTACAAAGCGCACTCCATCAGGATCGAGGCAGCGACGACTGCAGCAACGCAGGGAATCCCAGAATCACAAAAGTTATTACTGCGGCATTAAAGCATATCATAGGTGGCCGACTCTAAGAGTTCCCCCTCCAGGGATGTTTATAGACATCCTAGGGGGGTACCAACATGACAACCACACCTAAAGAAGATTATTGGGAGTCATTAATACTTGTAAATATCCGTTCCCGCCACTACCATGCTAATTTTTTATTTTGAAATTTTCACAGGCCGTTATATGTAGTTTAGGTATCCGAGGCGTGCATGAAACTACATTGGCGGGAATAGTCATTGGCGGGAATTGTTGGGTAGTGGCCTATAGGACCATCCCTGGCGCTAATCAGAAATTCTTCGTGTGGGATGGCGTCCATGTAAGCGACCTGGGACAAACGTTCTCTACCAACTTCTTGGAACCATCATTTTTTCTGTTACCAACCCCCTCTGCAGACTTTGCTTCTGAACCTACGCGTCCTCGCCGCTGTTCTGGTGATGTTTTGCAAATCTTTTGTCTCCTTTCTGTTGATTCTGATTGGTGTTTAAAAATACATATTTGGACCTTAGGCCTGGTACATGATATAATGTTGCCTTTTATCAAATAGGCGTGCTCCGAACCTGGGGATTACTTATTTCCTTCACTAAAATTAAAACAATATTATTTTACCAGGAAAATATTTGGCCCCCCATGAAAGGGGTGCACATATTTAGAAAAATGAATAAATGTCAACTCGATTTACCTCTCGAATATCAGTGACCAATGGATAGCATAGACTTCAACCTGCTCAAGCGATAATGTGGGCTAATGATACTCAATATCGGATGGGGGGAGGGGCAGGGGGGAGGAGAAGGGAGACTGGGTAGAGGGATAGAAGAAATGGGGTGTTGATGGAAATGCGTGGGTTTGAGGTTGGGGGGGATGTAGAAGTGGGGTGGTGGGTACTGGGTGGGCGGGGGGGGACAGGGAGAAATCGGCCCTGAACACACTTAACATTCTTTTAACAATCTGGTGCTCATTGTTTTTGTGCATGCAGTGAAACAGATTTGGCGCGAGTTCTTTCCTCGTTTCGCGATAAAAAAATCTTGAGCTTCTACTGGTGTGTTTCATTAAGTTTTGACCATTGATTAATCATTTTTTTTTTCGAAAAGAAAAGTAAAGGGACATAAGTTACTGAAAGACAACCCATGGCAATGGCTGGTACCAATTGTGCATACCTAATCCGCAGGTTATGTCTTTAAAACCATGAAAAAACCTATTTTCTATTCAATTTTACCAAGAAAGGCAATGGTACTCAGCGACCCTACATTTTTAAACATCATGAGCGAGGTGAGTATGTTGCCCTTTAAAAGTTATGAAGAGATACTAGAGCTCAATACGGGGAAGTCATATAACACCTGATATAGCTCGAAATCTTCAACATTGTGGACAGTAACAATGGACCTGCATACATCTGTTGCGAAAAGAACTGAAGTGTTTTCGTTGATTGTTGAATCTCAATTAGCTCTATTGTTCGCTTGAGTTTACGTGTACATTTGGTCACACTGACATTCTGGAAGTAAATTGAGTTGACATTTTTTTTAATTCATTTTTTACTAAATAATGTCAATCTATCATTTGGGGATACACTCTTTTACTGGTTTACATAAGATTTTAAAAATTTTAGTGAAGGAAGTAATGATACCAGCGCTGTAGCACGAATAGATCTTTAAATCGCGAACGTATAATGGCCCACTTGTGTGTGTTTATTGCGGTGTTATGTTGGAGGATATTAGTTGGTGCTTTGTGTTAGAAGGCGCGCACACCACCAAATAACCGCTCCATTGAAATACACGCTAAAATGACTTGAAATAAGGTCAAATTGAACCCCACGTGACATCATATTTGCTGTTTTGAAGATATTTCTATATCAAAAACAGATGGAAATTTTTAAAAAATATGGGAATTTGATACCGATACAGGAGAGAATTCGAGACACAGGCTTGTGAATAGCGCCACCACTTTTTTCACCCGACATGTAAAACCCATAACCGTATCCAAGCACGGAGTACTTCCGAGGCCTAATTTGAGTTTGTAGATTCAGATTTATTTATTTTCTGAATTCCAGTATGAACATTTAGAGGCATCAGCACAGAAGGTTTGGTTAGACGAACGAGATAACCAATATCGGAACACGGAAAATTCAGAGAAAAATATAACTTTTGCAAATATTAAAGTCTGGCCGGGAGACCTGTTATTGCGTGTAGCCCCAGGAGAGGGGGGTAAAAACTACTATGGGGGTCAAATGTTTGAAATGCTCTAATCTAATATAATATAGCTCAATTATTCCTTAGGTAGCAGGAGTAAAATGTCAATTGGTCACAAGCGTGTGGGCTTCCGTTCCAAGATATTCTGGAAAACTCGGCTAAAGGTCATTTGTTTATTCCAAGAAAGGTCACCCGTTGCAAATACCCAGATTTGTTTGTAAAAATATTTTTTTTAATGTTTAGTAACTGATTAACTGAATCAAAAATATGAAATGCTTTGCCACTTTCGGCTCTCCTTGTTGTTATAATGGAAGGGGTACAAATTCCCTGTAGGACTCTACGGGGCCTGGGACATTATAACCCCTCCCTATGACAAGTGAACCACCTATCAAATAAAAAACAGCATTTTCTGAACTCATATCATTAAATAGTTTTTACATATTTTTTTAATCAAAGAAATCTGGTATTACAATTTGTTGCCTTTCTTGATAAACAAATGACCTTTAGCCTTGTTCCCACATATCTTGGGAAAGGAAGCACCACAACCATGTGACCCAATTGACTTTTTTACTCCTGGTAACCTAAGGAATAATGTGAGCTATATTCATTAATTTAGAGCAGTTCAAATATTTGCCCCCCCATAAAAACTTTACCCCTCTCCTGGGGCTCACGCAACAACGGTCACGGCAGCACTTCATCTTTTCAAAAGTTATATTTTTCTCTGAATTTTCCCGTAAGCTATTGGTATCTCGTTCGTCTAACCAAAACATTCTGGCTGACGGTCTAAGGGTGAAAATGGTCCCACTTTCAAAAGCTCTCAAAAGCATATTTACTGCAACATTAACGTCTATATTTTTTTTCTGAATTGAAATATTAAAACTAATGGAATTAATTATAGAATATATTTTTCTTCACCAAAAATCATATCAAATGGTTACTTAAGCATTACGATTTTTTGTTGCAGACAAAAAGTTGGGGGGACGCTTGTGGCTTCTTTTGGCCTTTTGGCCAGACTCCTCTCTCACATTGCTTTGTTTTACATGTATGCTATTGATCAGGAAAAGTAATAATATATTGAATTTGCCTCCTCCCCCATAGCACTAAAAACTTTCTTAAGCGCTGGAACTGTGTCACAAGCTTGAAGAGTGTTTTATATTTGGTGGTGTGAGACGCACTGAAGTATTGTGTATGCATGAACGAGTATGCTTTTGTGAGATGTCAGTGGACGTACAGAGTTGGTCACTACTATTGAGATGGTAATTTGTGATGGACATGGAGTGTGATGATCTCCAAATTCTGTTTCTTTAATTAACCTATGTAGGTTCCGCAATGAACAGGAGGCAGAGGGGGATGAATTTTAGTATTCTGCCACACTTAAAATTCGGCACCTTTCAACAGCGGTTTTTCCGTTAACGTTGGCCGACTTCGTAGCCTGTGGCAGAAAACTAAATCTTTTCCGGGAGAAGTATACAGTCAAGCTTTACCAATGTTTGCTAAAAATTCGGCTACAGGTAGCTTTTAATGCAGTGCCAAGGCATTTCAGGCCGCTTTTTTGGCGCAATTTCGTAATAGTTAGTGTCTGCAAACGCTGATGACAGTGGCATATCTGGGCGGAAAAGGCTGGACTGGTGCGGTTTTTGTTGTTGCACCGCCGAAATTCTCCACAGCTAGGCAACTTGCGATGAAACGTGAGTTTTTGTAATTCTAAGAGATACTGGTAAACATAATTCTGTAAACATTGGTAATACCATACCTGCGGCATAAGGTGATTGATGCAAAGTTTGGCTATTGGTGAATAAATGAATTGTCTAGTTTGTAGTAAAATATTCACCATAATTCTATTAATATGTAAATTGAATAGATGGAATATTTATAGATTATATGGCTATAAATGGATATATAAATTGCATTTTGGTATGAGATATGCAATTAATGAGGTGCCAAATTATGAGACTGGAATCAAGTCTACACAACCGTAACTGATCAAAATTAATATAGGTGTGATAGTCTTTTACAAGAGTACTTTGGTGCAATTATGCAATGCGAAAGAAAACTGATTCAAGGGAATTTACTATGAATGTTCTGATGTAGAAATATATCAAATGATTATCCTTTGAGTAATTAAAGCTTTAAAGTTGTTATTATTTAAGAGATGTGTCTGTCAAGAGGCTTGGTCAAGTATATTACCATATTTTGGTGTAAATTTTGTTTGTCAACAGCCATAAGATGCCGACTTCACAGTTGTTGAAGAGAGACTCTCCAAAGCTTTGGACGAACTCACTCCTTATTATGAGGAAAACCACCTACGTGCAAATCCATCTAAGACACAGGTGTGTGCTCTCCATCTACGCAACTGTGAAGCCAAACGTCAGCTTAAAGTTACCTGGTCTGGAACTCCCCTGGAGCACTGTGATAACCCTGTCTACCTAGGAGTTACCCTGGACCGCACTCTCTCTTATAAGACCCACATCGAGAAGACGAAAAGTAAAGTATGTTCACGCAATAACATCTTGAACAACTCACTGGCACAAGATGGGGTGCTCGCCCAAATACCCTAAGATCGACGGCGCTTGCCCTGTGCTACTCATGTGCAGAGTATGCCTGCCCTGTATGGGAAAGATCAACCCATGCCAAGAAGCTTGATCCAGCGTTAAATGCCTCCTGCCGGCTTATCACAGGATGCCTCCGTCCAACACGAACGGAAAACTTGTACATCCTAGAAGGAATTGCTCCACCGGACATCCGTCGTAGCGTAGCGAGCATGCAAGAGCGTAGCTGCCAAGTATCCAATGTGAAGCACCCTATGTCTGGACAGATATCTGTTGCCAACCGCCTTAAATCCAGAGAGAGTTTCTTAAGCAAAGTCCAACCTCTTGAAACAGTCTCTAAGGAGGTTAAGAGAGTCGCCTTGTGGAAAGAAAGACTTGCCATCAACCAAGTAACATCTATCGGTATTGAACCTGGTGAGCATCTCCCACCTGGAGCTGACTCCTCATGGGCTGAATGGCGATGCCTCAATAGATTGAGAACCAGAACTGGCCGATCTAAGGTTTCCTTGCAGAAGTGGGGCTATCTGGAAGCAGATCAGGATACTACCTGTGGTTGTGGAACAGCACCACAGACAATGGAACACCTCTTGGTCTGCCCACAGTGCAGTGCACCAAACAGGGACCTTGCCAGAATTCAGTGAAGAAGCCAGAATTGTACCCATTCTCTGGCTGGATCCTAGTTGAGAACCACAGTGTTTGGACACGAAAGAAGATCGAAGCATAAAGGTGTAATTTCTGGGCTGATGACAACCGTCAACAGGTTACGTGTATACCGTCGGTCAACCGAGTTCAGCTGATCGTATCAAGAAGAGTTTACTACCGTGGTTCTTCATGCGATACCACTGTGGTCATCAATTTGAAGAACTAATGTCTATGAAGATAACAAAGGTTTGAAACCTACTAGCGTGAAATATGAACTGATAGACTGATTTTTAATATCGCGAGGCGGTCTTGTCAGTAAAGGCCTATTTAGTCGCGTCGCGATACAAGATTTTTCAGAGTATTGTCATGTAACATTAAGAAATATGGGGTGTGTATGTGCCTGATGGCCTACAATCGACTTAATGTGACAATGAGTACAACTTGATAAATCTACTGAACAAAAAGATTTTGTTTAGGTTTTCGGCTTTGCAGTAGTACAACGCTGTGTCATGTCAACATTAATCACTTAGGACCGTCAACTCAACAAATATTGGGGAAATGAGAATTCTCATGTCAACATGTACGTAACCAACACGTTCAACAGCATTTTTGCTGAATGACAATTTGAATGAAGGAGTATATGGAACTTATGAGGACCGTTTAGTTAAAGATGCTGGCAGTAATGTATTTTCTATTAGTTGGTGAGATGGTGACAGCAGTATAATACTGCTCATTGTTACATATCCACTACATTCAACTGTACAAGTAAGTAACATCAACAAACATCAAAACTCTGAAGTGCTCATTGAATCATGCATGGAATATGGTATTCCTTCATATGACTGTCCATGAATACCCCACCTTCTAATAATGTCAATATGAAATAATAAATTGGTATGGAAATTAAAAGTGTCCAAATCATGAAATCACACCCAGCTGGTAGTATGTATTGTTATTGTGATCTCCAGCTTCATGTTAGGTTTTCTTTTGAATGTGACACTATGCAGCATCTATTTAAAGTACATGTATATTTATTCCTGTTAGTGGGAATAAAGATGAACTGAACTGAACAGTTGCAATGAGAAAGAAATTTTTGCACTTAGGAGGTCTGGAAAATGACGTCCTCTTTCACATAAGAAGCGTTTGAATCACGGGTAAAATGCACATAGACATAGAGGATTTTCCTGCCCAGCGATGATGTTTAAGTGTCGGGTGAGGCTGGCTTGAAAGCAAAGTAGAAACAACGCTTTTTCATTCTAGGTTTAGTGGTCAGAAGAAACCCCAGAAATTTTTGGCGGGAAATTCTATTACAGGGCAAATCCTGTAAACCGAGTACCTTAAAACTGAAATTGTTTAGATGGATAAAGTTCCATCATACACTTTGAGACAAATAAAATGCACGCATTTGTGTTTCAATGTAATTCCATATAAGAGGGAGTAAAAGATCGAATTGGACGTCTTTGAGCGAGCCAGATATAAGTTTGTTTACAGAAGAGTACAACTATTTAAGGTGAGGGATGCTTCGAATTTTTACTTAGACTTGAATTATTAGACATCTATAAATATTAACAAAAAATCCAAAACGTGTTTCAAAATTTCTTTTTAAAAACAGGGTGTAAATTCCGTCCGTCCGCGCTTTTCGGCATAATCAATTCTTTTTAAAAAGTCAATTTATCACAGTAAATTTAATGGCTAAAAACAGTTTATTTTAGACTTACAATTTGTGGTGTGGTACATCATTCCAGCAAAAAATATGAAGAGATAATTATATCCCTGGCGCCCTTTTCGGAAAATGACTACCAACCTGGCGATCACCACAAAAAAGGCAAGTAGTGTTATTATTCTCCTTAGAACTAGAGGCAATTTCCCCTAAAACAAGGGTCCACTCCGTGATATTTTAAACGGTAAATATGGCTGTTAAATACTGTTAGGACATTTTTTAAGTACAAGTGATATAATAAATGTAATTATATTTTGAAAAATTATAAACGACCATCGCAGTACCGTACGTCGCAAAATGTTGCAAAAATGGATGTTCATAAATAAGATAAAAAGGTCTGATATTTTATTCTTAACAGGTAAAAACAATTTTTAAACAAAATATTGCAAGTTGAAATCCACCACAAGAGCATGTAAAAAGTTGAATAGAAAGAATTTCTCAAAAGGTAAGAGGCCTAACTCTATTATGTATACTGATAATATAATCAAGCGCCCGTTAATTTTGACAATAATGAAACAACTTTTAGATGTGTGCAGGCAACCACTTTTGTCAGTTCCGTCCGTCGCAATCATAAATTGTGTTGCCAACAACTGACTTGATCTTCCCCGGTTATTTTCTTTCACATTAAAGTATATCAGTTATTCAATTTAGTAAATACAAGGCATATGTTAAAATCTGTAATAAATACAAACAAAAATAAGTTAAATTACGTCCTTCGTAGAAACGGAGGCTGTGGATTCAGCTCTACAATAATACAGAAAAAAAACAACTTGCATCGCATTAAGTTTGGGTAAACACTAGAACATTTACAATACATGTACATTAATATAATGATGTTATTTTAAAGCTATACATAAAAGAGTGCATTGCGGGCCCCCCCCCCCCCCCCCCTTCGTAAAATAACAGGCAAAAGGCTTTGGCTAAGTGAACTTATCTCCAGGGCCGCAATCTGGCATACCCTTCGAGTTTAAAAATTTGTCCTTGTCACGGTCTTGTTGGCACGCACCTCATAACAAAAACGCACTTTGTAACAAAATTGTTACGAACTACGTTAATCAGTTTTGTGACAGAACAGAACTGTAACAATATCGAGAGAAGTATAAAATATATATTGAATCTTTATAAAACTTATGATTTAGAACTATGTTCGTCCTACCTTAATTCAGTACACTTAACTTACAAATACTATAAATATCTACCCATGACCATATTCTTCAATGATACGCTTTGTAACAAAAATGTTACAAAGTGCATTAAAGGGGCAACTTCAACGTACTATGTAACAAAATTGTTACAAAACGCGTTAATTAAGCTGCTGGTGCTGGGCAGTAACGAATTGCATGACCAATTTGTCCCATTAATAACTCACCCCATTTCAACCTGCCCCCATATCAAATCACCCAGCCATATTTCGGCGCACTTTACTAACTACAAAAAAATTACTTCCCGTAACGATAATAACTTTAGCAACTGACTTTGTAACAAAATTTTTACAAAGTGCGCTAAAAGTTTTAAAAAAGAGAGAATTTTTACAAAGTGCATTAAGCTGCTGCTGCTGCTGCTCTATGACAGTAAGCGATAATTTCAACAAACTAACACAAATGAAAAGTATTTAAAAAAATCTTGTCATTTAATATTTGTAGGATTATTTTTAACATGTAATTTAACATATGTTTCTACAGTGAACTGATATGATGAATATAAAATATTATGGCACCAATGGGTTACTATACTTTTAAAAATTGTCTCGATTATTTATTTACTTTATGTCACTAGGTATATGCATTATGAAAATCTCTATTATTATTATAATTATTATTATTATTATTTTCATGGCACTTCATGGTGGGGCTCCTTGGGACCCATTCTAATTAACGCAAGAACTACGCTATGGATTTTATTGTTTTGCAGCAATGCAAGCGCAAAAAACAGACAAATTACAAAAAATATAAATAAAATATATTGCAGCGTTAAAAATAAAACTCGGACGGAAATTGGTAAAACGGGACAATTTCAACCCACTTTGTAACAAAATTGTTACAAAGTGCTTTAAGCTGCGGCCGCTTCTTTATTTGGCAGTATTTTAGAGATAATATCAACACACTATAACACAATCAGAAAAGTGTTTTAAAAATGTTGAAATTTTGAAAAATCTTGCGATTTTAATAGGACATTATTCGTCAGACTCGCTTTAACTAAACCCATACCAACTCGTCCACTTTAACACTTAACTGCATAAGGAGTTTTCACTTCCGTTAGTGCATAACAGGGGTCCTAGAAGCACATGCATTATAAAACCCAAAGGATTTTTAGATGAAATCCACTACAAGGTAGAAGGCTTCAAAGACATCAACAATAAGGAAATACAAAGTGAAAAAATTGGTTCAGTAAGAAAGCTAGGGGCAAAATAATTAATTGCAATACGCGTCGAAATCAGCAAAAGATTTGAATTAGTTTCTGCATATTCTACGGCGTTGATTCACCTCGACTTGTGTTGATTGTTTTAATTGGTAAAGAATGAACTACATTAACCATATCAAGCAATAAACTTCTCATTCAATTTCATATTTTTAAGGATAATTATTTGTTAACATGTGTTTTACAATAAGTTTCTACAGTGAACCGCGATATGATGAATTTAAAAATATAATGGAAAACAGTCGCCTTCTATGCTTTCCAAAAATGTTTTAATGTTATTTACTTTGTTTATGTCGCATTATGGAAATCAGAATTACAGTAATACTATTATTTTCTTTTCTTTTTTTTTCTGTATTTTTTGTCTGTTTGTATGTTTCATTTTTGCCATAGACAATTCCGTTAATGCATAATGGGGGCTCCAAGAGACCCATGTTTATTGAAGCAAAAACGACCCGGTGGCTTTGTATTTTTGGCCTCAATTCAAGCGCAACTAAAAGACAGATACAAAACAATATAATCAAAATATAGCATGCTCATGCAGTTAAGTGTTAACTCAGCCCACTTTACAACTTAAAAATCTTCCTATGGCGATATACCTCAACACCCCACTTTGTAACAAAATTGTTACAAAGTGCGTTATCCCCTTTTTAGGGATAATTTTCAAACCCACTTGGTAACAAAATTGTTACAAAGTGCGTTATCTCCTTTTTAGGGACAATTTAACCCACTTGGTAACAAAATTGTTACAAAGTGCGTTAAGTTGCTGCTGTTCTATATGGCAGTAAAATATAACTTTCCTACAGTAAGTAACATTATTTAGAGTATATCCCTTACATACCTAAAGGAAAATGACTAGCAACCTGACGATCACTCCCAAAAAGGGAGGTAGCGGTATTTGTGGTTTAGATCTAGGAGTACTAATCTTTCCCTGTAAACACAAGGCAGGGGTCCGCTCCGTGATTTTTGAAAAGTGGCAAAAATGGCATTTAGGGTTTTGAGGGGTATGGCGGTAAGGGATAACTTCAACACACTAACAAATTTAACGCACTTTGTACCGATTTTGTTACAAATTAGGTTGAAGTTGTACCTTTAAAAAACGCACTTTGTAACAATTTGTTACAAAGTGGGTTGCTGAGGTATATCGTCATTGGAAGATATTAAAAGTATTTTAAAGTTGTAAAGTAGGTTGAGTTAACACTTAACTGAGTAAAGGGACCTGCTAGGGGCCTATTTTTGGCTTTTCGGTTCGCGTATTTTAACGCTGCAATATATTTAGTTTAAAGTGTTTTGTATTATCTATCTTTTAGTGCTTTGCATTAATCAAATCAAATAATCAAATCCATAGCGTCGTTTTTGCGTTAATTAGCATGGGTCCCTAGAAGCCACCCGAAAGTGCCATTGACAACAATGAAAAAAATAAGTTATTGTGATTCTGATTTCAAATGCATACAACCTGTGGACAGAAACATTCTTGCAAAATATAGCATAATATTTAGTCATTATTCATCATATCGCAGTTCGCAGTGAAAACCTATGGTAAATTACATGTTACCAAACAAGTAACTCTAAAAGAAATATAAAATGGCAAGATTTTTAAAAATACTTTTCTATTTTGTTAGTATGTTCTAGTTATCCCTTACTGCCATATATCACAGCATCAGCTTAACGCACTTTGTAACAATTTTGGTACAAATTGGGTTGCTGAGGTACATCGGCATGGGAAGATATTTAAAGTATTTTAAGTTAACACTTAACTGCAAAAGGGGGTCCTGCTAGGGGCCCATTTTGTTTTGTTTTGTATTTTTTTGTTTTTGGCGTTAATTAGTATTGGTCTAGGAGCCCCCGGAAATGCCCATGACAAAAATTAAAAAAAAAAAACTTATAGAGTTACTCTGATTCTGATTTTTATAATGCATACACCTTGTTACATAAACGAAGTAAATAATAAAAAAATTTGGAAAGTATAACATTATACAAAGTATTTTAAATATCTTCCCATGCCGATGTACCTCAGCAACCCAATCTGTAGCAAAATTGTTACAAAGTGCGTTAAATTGTTTAAAAGGGACAGCTTTAACCCACTTTGTAACAGAATTATTGCAAATATCTTCACACGATGATGTACTTCAGCAATCCACCACTTTGTAACAAAATTGTTACAAAGTGAGTTCATTTTTTTTTAAAAAAAGAGACAGCTTCAACCCACTTTGTAACAAAATTGTTACAAAATGCGTTTTTTCAAAAAGGGACAGCTTCAACCCACTTTGTAACAAAATTGTTACAAAATGCGTTTTTTCAAAAAGGGACAGCTTCAACCCACTTTGTAACAAAAGTGTTACAAAGTGCGTGTATTATATAAGTTATTCCTAGTAAAGGTTCTCCTTTAACGCACTTTGTAACAATTTGTTACAAAGTGTGCTGAAGTTGTCCCTTTAAAAATGTAACAAAGTCCGTTAAGCTGCTGCTAATCTATATCCCTAATGTCCTTTAACTGCTTTAAAATGTACCTCTCAAAAACTCACGGAGCGGACAACTGCCTTGGGTAAGGGGAAATTGCTTTTAGATCTAACACGAAAAATACAGCTACCTCACTTTTTGCGGTGATCGCCAGATTGTCCTCTAGGGACGTTAGGGATACGACAGTAAGAGATAACTTCGACACACTAACACAAATGATTAGTATTTAAAAAACATCTTGCCATTTAATATTGTAGGATAACCTAGAGGAAAATGACCAGCCACTTGACAACACCGCAAAAAAAGGAGATAGCGGTATTGTGTTGTTAAATCTAGGAGCACTTTCCGTAAACACAAGGCTCCGTGATTTTTGAAAATGTGGCATAAACGGCATTTAAGGTAGAGTAGCAGCAGTAGCTTAATACACTTTGTATCACATTTGTTACATAATGAGTTGATGTTCTCTCTTTTTAAAACTTTTATCGCACTTTGTAACAGCTTTTGTCACAATGCGAGTTTCTAACGTTTCATCGGTACTGGAAGATATATTTTTTTCGTTAGTAAAGTTAGCTGAAATATGGTGGGCGATTTGATATGGGGAAAGTTTAAATGGGGTGAGCTAATAATGGGACAAATTTATCATGTAATTCGTTACAGTGTGTTTAAGTTATCATTCACTTACTGTCATGTGGAGCAGTAGCAAAACAATTTAACGCGCTTTGTAACTATTAATTGTTACATAGTGTGCTGCTGAATTATGGTCATGAATAGATATTTAAAGTATTTGTAAGTTGTTAAGTGGTAGGGAGAGTTGATGAGTTAAGTTGAAGCTTGTCTGTCGAGCATAATCCTAAATCATAAGGTTTATCAAGATTCAATTACAGTCTGCTGGCTTACCACATAGAGCAGCAGCAGTAGTAGCTTAACAAACTTTGTAACAATTTCGTAACAAAGTGGGTTGCTGAAAATATTTGATATATTTCAAATTATAGAATGGGCTGAATGAAGGTAGCGAAGTGATATTGGGGCCAAGCGATATGGGGTGAGATAATATGTAGGGAGTTAATGATTGGCGAGATAAAAATGGGCAAAGTTATTAATAAGGCGAATTGATAAGAGGCGATTCGATATGGGCGTGTCAATAATTGGGCGAGTTGGTATCGGCCGAGTTGAAATGGGGAGTTAAAATTCGGCGATTTTATCAGGACGAGTTAATAATAGAGCGATTGAAGTGAGCATAGGACGATTTGATACGAGGCGATTTGGTAATGGGCAAGGTAATACTTGGTATAGTTGGTATCGGGCTAGATTATATTGGAATAGTTGATATGGGCAAATTAATAATGGGGCGAGTTGGTATGGGTGAATTATTATGGAGCGAGTTGACACGGGCAAGTCAAAATGGGACAAGTTAATAATACTGGGATGAATTAATATGGAGCAATTTGCTATAGGGACGAGTTGGTATTGGGCGAGTTGATATGGGTCGAGTTAGTGTTCTTTAATATAGAGCTTTGAAGATTTCATCAACTTTGAGGCAAGAGTTCCATGTGTACCCCCTTGAAAGTTGTACATGTAACAAATTATTTTTTTTATTTTTGGCCTAATAGGGTTAGGGGTTTAGTTAGTGTAGGCCATAAATAAATATAATTTGTTTACTCTCGAATTTTAAAGGGGGTACATATGGAACTCTTTCCAAATTTGATTTTGTTACAAAGTACGTCGAAGTTGTCCCTTTTTGTTCTGTCACAAGGGAGCTTAACACAGTTCGTAACATATTTTACGCGGGGAGTAATGTTCTTACATGGAAGATCTTTGAAAATTCTATCACTTTTAATTTTGTTACAAAGTGCGTCGAAGTTGTCCCTTTTTTGTTCAGTCACAAGATGGCTTAACGCAGTTCATAACAATTTTGTTACAAAGTGCGTTTTTGTTATGAAGTGCGTGCCAACACGGTCTATTGTAATAAGCATTTAAGCAAACGGTAAATGGGTTTGCATTGATTGCTTTGGCCATTAACCCTGGTCTTGTAAAAGCTAACTGCTAATGGTTATTGATTAGTGTTTTGACAAATAAGAGACAATATATGGTGAGTGTTTTACGCGCTATATTTAGGATTCTAGCCATTTTGGTATAATTGAATTGATATGAAGATCTGTAAAATTCAACAAATTTGGCAGCACTGATGAGAATCATGTTAGTGTATTTCTGTGTCTATACTTAAAGTCTGACTCAGAGATTTCGAAATATTATTGTTGGTGTAATAATGAAAATTAGTCAACTAGAACTAAAGATAGTAACCTAAAATGCACAATTCCGAAATTTGAGATGAATCGGATTTTTCGTTTTGATGCAGTAAACATCTACATGCAAAAACAGGATTTTTTTGGAAATTGAGGGCGCCCTCTTCATGAAATCTGAGTCGGCCTTTAAGAGTTGCTTTTAATGCGCGTTTGGGCATGTCGAAATTTGTGCACCAACATTCACTTTCCAATTGGAAATGATGACATCGGATGAGAAGCTTCCGCAAGCTTCTCATTTAAAAAAGTCCAAAGTCCAAATTTGCCACGACGATAAGTTTCTTCTAAGAGGTCAACTTTTCATTTTTATTAAGCACTTATTATAGTCGGAGACAGAATTAAAACAATTCAATGTAACTATCTCTTGATAATCCAAATAGTGTAATATTACTATCATAATACACAGGATTACTTGCATCAATTGCACAGAGTCAGCTTCAGTTACGACAAAGTACTCGCATTGCTAATTAATTGCTTTCGTATATATATTTCACAATGGTTTTATCACTTTCGTCTCATTCCTTGAAATACACTGGTGTCACTTAAGTGCAAATGAGCAATTTGACTTATTGGCCAAGTGGTTGTCCAACAAATGGAGAAACCACTACTATCAGAGATGGACACGACAAATTGTTAGATATGCAATGCAAATAATATCTAAAACTTATTTCAAGAAGTGTCTTTCTTTTCGTTAACAAAACATTTATGACATAAAATGAAATCAGCGCGTTGTTTAAGCACTATCTGCAAGCAACCCGTTGCTTTTCCACTTCTCTAATTGAATGGATTAGCAACGCGTTGACTTTTTACTTTTTGATTGGTTACTTTCATTAGCAACGCGTTGCTTTTTTAACTTTCTGATTGGTTAGATAAGCAACGCGTAGTTTTCTGAATGCAACGCGTTACTGAAGGTCCGTTCATACATCCACTGCACCGCATTGCTGTGCAGTAAATTTACTGCAATGTTCCGTCACTTCCGCTGTTCTCCTAATCGATTTACTGCAGGACAACCCAGGTCACGGATTGCAGTACGCTGCAGTAAACTTGCAAAGGATTGCAGGAAAATTGGCATACTGCACCACTGACTGCACCCCACTGCATCTTGCTGCATCGCCATCAGTTAAAATAATTTTAACTTCGTTGCAGTGCTGCATTGCGTTGCAATACTGCAAGTGATTGCAGTAGCGATTTTGGTAGGCTGCATTGCAGCACTGCACTGCAATGCAGTGAAGTATGAAAGGACCTTAAGAAAGCTTTGCCATAGACGTCTATTTTGATTGGCTGCTCAGAGGCTATACCACGTTATATCATTTAAACAACCAATCAGGCATAATGTAAGAAAGGCGGTATACCTCAGCTGTAATGTCTATTGTATCTACTCGTACTCAGTATTGACAAAAATGTCTTAAAGGTTTGCATAAGTGCTAAGAAACGTCTACAATTTTCAATCATTGCTAATAAATATGGTAGTCTAGTTTATTAGGAGGAATTTCCGGAAAGAGTATTTTATGGATTACTCTGCATGTATCACTTGCTTGCAGTGATTTGCAACTTAAAGACACTACCAGTGATTTCCGAAAGAGTCAAAGTATTTGAAATTTGCAGAAATGATTTACAAGTTTGAAGAATAAGCTATGAAGAGTTCCCATAACTTACCTTTTTCCAACTGAAGATTGGACAGAAAAGGAAGAGAAAACGATATAGCAAAGATACGAATATCCATTGAATTACGTGTTGTAGTTAGTGTAGGTTCGGACACTAATGACTAAAATCCCCGATTGTCCTTATTAGGTGCTTCTGTCCTATTATTTGTAGAGTATATGGTTAGGATAGGATACCTACTACCTCGTTTACAGACATGCAAAAATTGGAATTTTGATTTTTTTTTTTTGATTTTCTGTTTTTGTAAATCACCGATAGTGCTTTAAATGGATGAGCCGATTTAAGTTAACAAAGTTTTCATCTTGGTTGAATGACCTTGAACGCAAACTCCCCTTTGTAAAATTTCTCACCGATATTTCAATTCGTTCGGATTTGAGTGATTTTGTAAAACAATAAAAACTCTGTCAAATTTAATATTGGCCCCGATCAGATGGGGGGACACATTTTTGCTCATACATTAAACCAAATAACTCTTTTAGCCTTAGATTTCATGGGTAAAATAAGAAAAATATTAGCTATCTTCAGACACCAATATTTTGCCTCCTGTAAAATCAGGTGCATTGTGGTAATATTTCTTCTATTAAAATTCATATTAATATAAAACACAAACGAGAGAAACTGTTTACAGATTATAGTATATAAAATAAACAAATTAAAATTTTTCTGTCGTTTTACATAACAAGTTTAAGACGTGAGACGAAAAATAGCGAATGTTCATGGTGTTTTTTTATGAATTTCTTCAACTTATGAAAATTCTCCCAATTTTGCCGTTATTTTAGAATTCTTGCATTCCAATTTTACCCCAGGATCCACACAAATAAGATAAACAAAGTGACTGTGTTTTTTGTTTTAAGAGGTCCACAGTGTAACTTGCTAGTGGATCTTCAATAAATATTGTCGTAGGCTCGTTACATTAACACAAGTAAACACGATTTTATCATACATAATATTTCTGGATAGAAACCAATACTGTAAATGTGTGAAAATATTTCCTGTTACATAGTTTGTTATTTTTAAATATAATTTTAGTTGTTTTTAATAATAACATATAATTCTATTTGTTCTTTTTTAAAAGCAAGAAAAACACATGATTATAGCATAGGTCAATAAAACTAACTGACCTTGTGCACAGAGGGTTTGGTATAAACAAAACTCAATATCTTGCCACGCTATCTGAGCAGGAACATGGTTGAGAGTAATATACACCACACACACTTGCAATGGTTTATTCACTACACCCATTGCTGATCTAAAATGGGACATGACAACAAAACAGGAAGTCAATTTTCGTAGCAACAGTCGGCAAAATTGAGCAAAGTTCGGCATATGAGAGTAGTTTGTTTGTTTGTTTGTTTGTATTCTTCTTTAACCTGGGGCACTCAGTCAGCGTCAATTACCAAATAGACTCTGTTCTTCCCTGAGGCCAA